>OMOU01093031.1:0-10386 GCA_900312585.1 Malacocephalus occidentalis
CTGTACTGTTGCTAAACTGGATGGCGGCATTATGACTCGTTATAACTAGGACGTGTCGGCTTGACCAGAATGTGAATGGGTGAGCTCCAAGCTGTGCCACGACCGTGTCATGAATATGGCTTGGAAATAATGAATGACAAACTCAAATTTAACACAACAAAAAAGAGTTTTTGTGTTATTGACGTCACTGCAAAATTAAAAATGCACTTTTTTACTCAAACTACTGCAATCTTTGAAAATTTGAAGGCACTACTAATATGGTTTCTTTTATTTAATTTAAACGGCATGGAAATGTCTTGCATTGTCTTGTTTTTGTGAGGTTTTTTAAAAAAATATTACTTTAATCAAATTTGTGATGCTTTATTAGATTATATGTGTGGCATCAGGGCCATCTTCTGGTGTAAAATGTTCCATTATTTTGTGATAATTTTCCCATTAAAAAAAAAAAAAGAAACGATTCCTGAAAATTGGATCAATTGAATTTGAAGCATTTATCCAACAGTCCAGACCCCGCCTTTAAAAAACACTTTCAGGTTTGTGTTGTTTGTGGACCGGCGCTGTTGGCAGGTGTGTTGCACCAATGTTTAATCTGCAAGTGAGCGGGTAACTTAAGGTTACATTATGTAACCTCCACGATCAATCAAGACAGTGGTGGGTCGAGTTCCTGAGGGCCGTGACCCCTTTCGGTGCAAAGGCTTATAAGACCCAGTGGTAAAGACAGGTTACCAGCACTGAGAGCCGTATGCGCCAAGCAAGGGGCGGCGACGTCCAATCGGTAGAACCTAAGAAATGTGTGAGGCGAGGACCAAGTCGCTGCAGCACTCCTGTATACGGATGCTCCTAAATAAAGCCCATGAGGTGGCCAGGCCCCTGGTAGAGCGCCCAAGTCCCTCTGGACCCTGCAAATCTCTGCTATTATAAGCTAACATAATAGCCTGTACTATCCAGTGGGCTAAATACCTTGACGGCTCGCCTGTGAGCCGTTCTAGTGATCCAGTCTCACTGAGGAAGAGCGGAGATGTGTCTGTCAATGACAGACAGGGTCGGGTGACCCCGGGTTGGTTGTCCTTGGAACATTTATGGCATTCTCCCGCATGGCTTGCGGTGAATATTGAGTGCACCGATTTCACGAGTTCTAACGAGCTCATTTGTGACCTGTCCAGGAATGAATCTGCCTCGTCATAGATTCTGAAGACTCTGAGTGAGAGGCTGAGAGCCATCAAATCATACAACCAAGTGCTGCACGTCCACATTTTATAAAAACGACGAAGGAATCAAGGACAAGCTTCCTATATATTGTATATTTATATTTGAATTTGCTTCAGAGAGATGGTATATCCAGGGGCAGAGCTATCTGGTGGTCAGGGGGGGACCACTGCCACCGATTACCACCCGCTATGGACACTATGATATATACTTCATCTGCCGTAAAAGAGGAGCATTACCAAAAGAGTATTTAATCACTGTGCTTAAATATATTTATCTGTACATTTAGTTACAGATACGTTTAGTTAACATGTGAACGTTAATGGTCACATACACATACAGGGTATGCAGTGAAATGTAAAAGTGGCGATGCCCAGCGGAATGTGCAACAGACCAAACACAAATAATCAAATATCCACACTATTTAGTCTTTATAGCACAAGGAGCAGGTTTTTCAAAATATAATTTCATTTTTTATATAATAGTCAAGTAGGCATATCAAGTAACCATATCAACAACAGGGCAATATAAAAATGTAGTATGAAGTTATGTGCATGGGAGTGGGCAGTGGGGGGCCCGACTGAGGTCAGAGTTGATGATGGCCTGCGGAAAGAAACTCTGTTTTAGTCTCTGTTCTAGCGGCGTGACTGTGGAGGTGCTTGCCTGACCGCAGGAGTTGGAGACGGAGTTGTGTAATAGGAGACAGCATCGTCTCTTTGGCCGCTAGGTCCATGGAGGGAGGTAACATGGCGCAGTTATAAATCAGCCTCTCAAAACATGTCATGACTACCGACGGGAGAGCCACCAGTCAGTAATAATCGAGGCATGCTAGAGAGGCAGTCTTGGGCAGGTACGGGGAGCACGAGTGGAATGTGTTCGTGTGTTTGACAGCGTCGTATCGGCCTGACGTGTGTGCGTGAGCGTGTGTGTGTGGCAATAATGCAATATGCAGGTGCCACCTCAAGGCAAGTGATGGCCTCCACATGGCCAGCCTGTAGGGAGCCAGCCTGCAACGTGGGATACAACGTGGGATACACTGTAACTGAAGCGCGCCTCCCCTCTGTCTCGTCTCTCCTCCCGGATGGCTGTAACCGTTTGTTTTTCTGCTGCCCACGACACCCTACCGCCTGTCCGTAAGCACCTTCTGTCCATCTCCATTCTGGTTATGTCTAGGTTCGTTCAATGGCACTCGTAAGTAATGGGTTGAACTTGAGGATGGCAACCACCATGAAAGACGTGTTTTTCTCACGCCCACACCTGCCTGCCGGGTAGCTATGGGAGACGTCTCCTCTTCATTCCTCCGCGTCCTGCAACAGGCCGGGTCAGCCTATTCAACCCTTCACAACGACTGACGAGAGTGGATGTCCATTCATAAGGATACATCTAGCGTGAACTAACGTGAGAGAGTATGATTATGAAATGAATGCTGACATTTACAATTACATTTAGGGCATTTTGGAGACGCTTTTATCCAAAGCGACTTACATAGAGTATATTTGTTGAAAGAGACCGTAATATAGTACTGTGATAAATAAAGATAAGAATAGAGCAGGTTTAAAGCATTCATAATTGCAAGGTTAATTCTCCGTATATTCTGCTCATACTGCTGTTACCATTCACTGTTATACTGTTGTACTTTTGCTACTACTTTGCACTTCTGGCTAGATGCTAACTGCATTTCGTTGTACTGGTATGCGTACTCTGTGCAATGACAATGAAGTTGAATCTAATGTCATCTGATCTAAAATTGTCTGCATAATAGCTGGGACAAGAGCAGACGTGCCATTCTGAGTGCATTACCAACTTTGTTAATATATAATATTATTAATGCTAGCACAAGCCTGCTGGCATTTTCCAGCTGCCAGCATCCGTGCCCTGTGTTCTGAGGAGAGAGACACCACTTTAGTCCAATGTTAACGCAGGTGGCTCTGAGTCTACCTCACTGTGGACTGTGTTGACCCATTTTCAATGTTTATTAAAAGACAAATCCTATGAATAATCTGAGACTGACCGTGGCTAATTTGTCATGTCAACAAACACATTTCTATTGAGTACTATGTGCTGTGCACCCTGTTCCCCATCCCAAACACAGTTATATTACAATTGTGATGCTTGTGTGTAGACTCTATCTAACTGGGCCAGGTGAGGTTGCAAACATAAAAACATAACATGGCCTTAACTTGTTTCGACATTTTCTTGTCTATAGCTTTCCTTGCCCATCTCACAGTTGTGTGTGATTATCGTATGGAACGTTAACGCGCATGAACTAACTTGGCTGTGATTGGCCGGTGAGCCCGTGCACACGCAGCGCACCAGGAACGACAGGAGCACAGAGGGCTGGTAAACACACACGCAGGGCCATCTATATTTTTTTTACCAGCAATGGTGAATAGTTCTATTTACAGTAAATCGTACTGTACCAAGAGGGATATATATACTTTTCCAAAGAATGCTTCCAAAGAATCATTGGAATACCATATTTGGAAAGCAAAAGGATACAGCAAAACGTATGACGCTCATATAATAGGAAGGAATGATGATGGTAAAATCTAAACAAAACAGAGTTGATCATAGATAGTGCACAGTGTAACACAACACCAATTATGGCAATTATGCTGAAGAAGATTAGGGACATGTATTAACACTTTAACATGCTTATTTTTCTTCCATAACATTAAAGCATTTTTTTCTAGCCATAATATACTTTTTTTTTTTTTTTTTACAATATTATGATAACGATATTTAGAGGGTAATACAGTTTATTTATCCATCAATCAAATTGCATAAAACATTCTAATGACAAAGCCTGCACATGCAGAGCAAACAAACATCGCAGAAAAAATACTGCAGATTAGTGTTGTTCATTTCATTCATTTTGCATCATAACCACGTTGAAGACACTATATTTCGGCTCATATTTCTTCTCCGTTGTTGATTAAAATACTTTGGAACACACTGCTAAATGATGAGACTTTTATTGGAATTGATCCTTGTCTCCTCTATTTTGTCTCCTAGCTAAGTGTTGAGGTGTTCATGAGCAAGACACCTAACCCTAACTGCTGCCAGCGCGCTGGCTGCTGCCTTGCATGTTTGACACCACTGTCGCCGTATCTGTGTGTGAATGTGCGGCAACGGTGTAGTGTTTTGGATAAAAGCACGATATAAAATGCGATCCATTCTCCTGTATGAGTAGACGCTTATTTTCTGCCCAATTACACCCAATACAAGAAGGGAAACAAGGCATTGTGAATGCATGTAGTGAATAAATGTATGGATATAGACTATGGCATATAGATGTTTCTTGTTTGTTTTTCTGTATGTGACCCCGGGGCCCTGGGGCCCCGAGTGAGGCACATTGCAGGGCTCCCGGTGTGCTGGTGTTGTGCACCATCAGTCCATCTCTGGCAGATTGGGTGTCTTGCGACAGCAGCTCCTGAAACAGGGCCTGCGGCTGCATGGTCCCCTGCGGTATCTGCGTCAGCCTGAGGTTGCCGCTGCCCCCGCCTGTGGTGCCGGCGTTGACCACCCTGAACTTCCTGCTCAGCGGCTTCACGGACCTCAGGAACCGCCTCTTGAATGTCTCACTGAGCACGACGTACAGGAAGGGGTTAATGCAACTGTTGGCGTAGCCCATGCTAATGGCGATGTTATAGGCGACGGCCATGCTGGGCTTCTGCGCCCCCAGGTGCACCAGCAGGTGAGGAACGCCAGGCAGATGGCCACCGCCACGCGGGTGCACCGTGGTCAGGTAGCGGTCCAGGGTCACGGTGGTCAGGATGTAGGTGCTGACCATCTGACAGCTGGAGTCCAGCGCCGTGACGACGGTGCACATGGTGGCACCGAAATGCCAGGCGCCGTTGCCCAGCAACTGGTGGATGAGGAAGGGCATGCCCAGGAGGAAGAGGAGGTCCACGATGGACAGGTTGAAGATGAAGATGTCAGGGACGGTCTGCCGGGCGCAGCACTTGGTCTTGTTCAGGATGGTGTAGATCACCATGCAGTTCCCCACGATGCCCAGGAAGCAGATGGCACCGTAGAGGGTTGGCAGGATGGTGCCACACCAAAGGCCCGCTTTTATGGCTGGATGCCCAAGGTCAAAGGTCAAAATTGAAGGTCAAGTGCTGTCATATTTAAATATGATGCATGATGATATGAAGTGCGTTTCGACATTACAGGTATTGAGATATCACCATTTGTTTTATGAATGTATCAGTCACGAGAATAGATCCGGTTGTTCTGATTATATCTGATTGTTAGGATATGGATAGTCGCGATACATTCACACAATGTGTTAAAGCATGGCCATGGAGTGGATGACCTTTTGAGGACATTAATACAAAGGGTCATGCTCAAAATACAGTGACTTTCTGACCTTCACAAATTGTACATTTTTAATACAGTTTTCACCCATAACATGTAATGGTGAGAATTCATTAATACGTTGATATCATTATCAATCATAATGGACAACTTGAATCTGGTTCCCTATTTTGTTATTTTATTCTTTTATTTATTTTATAGTCATTGGTGTAACACTTTCGATGATAATTCTGAGGTGAGAGAATGCAATCTAATGAATTAGGAGCAGAAAAAGGAACAGATAACATCTAGAAACTGTTAATAGCTTCATAAAGTAGAAATATTGATATTCAAATGTAGGGGACTCCTGTCCCCTGCTGAAAAATGTGATGGAGGCGGATGGAAGGAACTGGGACCAGCTACTCCCCTACCTGATGTTCCCTGAAGTGGCTTCCCCCCCTCTGAACCCCTATATGGGAGACAGAAGCCTGGGAACAGCAACCATCAGCCCATCGGACTATGGTGGAACACATGGGAGACATGTGGGGCTGGATGGCCACACTCTGGCCCCTGAGACGGGAACACATGCATGAGGCCCAGAGGACCCAGAGTGGGTCTACAGCAGAGGAGCACAACTACGAGACTTCCAGCCCGGAGACAAAGTGTTTGTTGTTTGTGTAGGTGCTCGTCCCATCCATCCATCCATCCATCCATCCATTAGCTTCCGCTTATCCGGGGCCGGGTCGTGGAGGCAGCAAGCTAAGCAGAGCTCTCCAGGTGCCCTTCTCCCCAGCAACACTTTCTAGTTCCTCCTAGGGGGTCCCGAGGCGTTCCCAGGCCAGATTAGATATATAATCCCTCCAGCGGGTTCTGGGTCTGCCCCGGGGTCTCCTCCCAGTCGGACGTGCCCGGAACACCTCCAAAGGGAGGCGCCCGGGAGGCATCCTGGTCAGATGCCCGAACCACCTCAGCTGACTCCTTTCGATGCAGAGGAGCAGAAGCTCTACTCGGAGCTCCCTCCAGATGTGTGAGCTCTTCAACTTATCTCTAAGGCTGAGCCCAGCCACCCTCCGGAGGAAACTCATTTCAGCCGCTTGTATCTGTGATCTCGTTCTTTCTGTCACTACCCACAGCTCATGACCGATGTCACCTCGCCCGGACAAGGGAAACCGGGGCCCCCTCCTGGAGCCAGACCTGGGAGGGGAGCTCGTTGGCGAGCATCTGGCGGCCAGGCCTGGATCCACAGGGCCTGGCCGGGCCAAGCCCGAAGAGGCTACGAGGAGCCGCCTCCCTGTGGGCCCACCACCTGCAGGGAGAGTCATTGGGGTCGGGTGCGATATAAACCGGGCGGTTGGCAAAGGCGGGGTCCTGGGCGCGCGGATCCCTGGCATCGCCGACTGGTTCTAGGGTGCTGGTCCCCCCCCACATCTGAATATAAGTTCAATGTAACTTTCTTGCTTGAGAAGGTGAGTGAAGTGAATGATAGGGTTCGCCAGTTAGGACGTAGGCATCCAACCCCAATCTATCATGTGAACCTATTAAAGAAATGCATGTGATGTACTATTCTCTATTCCCCTCAAAACGAACACCACCAAGACCAGGCCTATGGAGGTCCCTCTGGGGGAACAGCTTTTTATCCGGTGGGATCAGCGGACCGGATTCAAATGACTCCATTTAGACAGGCGAGGAAGAGAAGACGAGAATAAGCATACACAGCAAATGATGGAATACCTTGGTAACATTTAACCTGACGATGGGTTCATAAGACTGACATTCTATGAGGCCTCAGTGGCTAACCTTGATGTTGTGTCTACTTCTTCTGGGGTCAAAGGTGGGCTCAACACTGTGCCTGGTCTGGTTCACTCTCCACTTCTTCTGCCGCACTCTCGTGAATGCCATTTTTCTTTTCTTTTTTGCAAATGACATCCTCTACGAGCTGCATCAGCATCTCGGCTCTGCCGATGTAACTTTGCCTCTCAGCTGCACTCAACTTTACCACAGTCTACCTGTAAAATGATGTTAATGAGAGAATGATGCAAATATATGTTAATATGTAGTAATAGGTATGATAGTGATACTTACAGACACATAAATTACCTCCATTGAAAAGGGACATATTGAAGCAACTTACAAACTTTAAATATGTGGGGGAAATTCACCATGTGTGTACTTCAATTAAGTCTCTTATTTGTTGATCTTTGACCATGGAAGTTCTTCCTTATATTTTTTCAAAATAAATTCTAAATAAATGTTTGTGATGTTAATTACATCAATTACACAAAAGGGGCAGACATTATTTTTTAATTATCTTAATAAATGATCAGATGAATGATCAAAGGTCATTCAAATCATTTGGATTAAAATGTACAAAACTATATATATTCCCAAATCATCATCATCATACTAAAATATATTGGGTTACATCCGTTTGGCTGATCAGTACTGTCCCTACATTGTCATGCCTGACAATGTAGGGACAGGTTTGTCACCATATTTTGAGAATGACCCACAAACAAACAAATACATACATTATGACACATTCTGCTTTCAGATTGTAGGATATAACACACATACATAGACAACCATTTTTTCATCGTTAAATATTTGGTTGTGTGATCTGCCAACTCTAGATGATCTGAAGGAATGCTCAAAATGGAAAGACTTCTGACCTCCCTCTCTAGGTAGCCTACCTGTGGTCACATTAGAATATCCATCAGCAACATCCCCCAAAGAAGCGTTTAAGTAATCCATGAGCAAACGCCAATGTTCAGGGTGAGGAAACTGTCAGCAAATTGGTGGTGGTTTTTGTAAACGTTTCAATCTTTCATTTTGTTGTAGATGTAGAACTGTGGAAAATGGAAATGGAAAAACTATCTCTTCCAAAATCACTGTTTCCTTCTAGAAACCGTTGAACTTTATACATAGGCCTATATTTGATACTTCGTTGTTCGGTTGTTGCCTACAGACAGAAAAAGGAACATACATGCATTAAACAAAGAGGAGCCGCATCACCAAATAGGACAGGATAGTTTAAAGCAGAGGTCTTCAACAGGGCGTCCGCGACCCCTAGGGGGTCCGCGGAGGTACTGCAGGGGGATCGCGACATATTTGGTTGATTAGACAATTCTTTATAATTTAGTTTTTAAATAAAAATTACATTTTGGTATTTTTGCATTTTTTTCCACAAATTTACATTAACATGAATTCAACATATTGTAGTGAACGGATAAATTGAGGCAGAATATTTATCTTTCAGTCAGCAATGCACACATTCAGCGACACACAGGAGCCCTCTCAAGAGGAGGACCCGCCCCTATCGCTGCTGTGGCAATCACGAGGCCGCATGTTACGCGCTGGCTCTGTCAGGTTCCCCGTGATTGGCCAAGAGCTTATTTAGTGCCCAGCTGCCTAAGATCCCAGACATAAGGACGCACGCTGCAATATTATTGATAAGAAGATACCTTTGTAACAGCCTATGCCTGAATGAAAAAAAAACATGTTTCACAATTTATTTGACTCAAAGATATTAGCGAGCCTACTGTATTGTATTCCCCTTTTAAATCTTTTTTTTCAAATATTGCTGTAAAAAAAACCAGTACAACGAAATGCAGTTAGCATCTAACCAGAAGTGCAAAGTAGTAGGAAAAGTGCAACAGTATAACAGTGAACGGTAACAGTAGCAGTATGAGCTTAATATACAGAGAATGTACATCATCTACAGGGATATACTGAATCTGCAGAGTGCATATATATATGTCTATATATACGGTGAACGCTATACATTGAGGAATGTACAGTATAGGCAGAGATATACATTGGGGTATGTACCGTTTGGGCAGAGGTATCCTCAGAAATGATACAGAGTCTACAGTGCATATGAGAATATACGGAATCTACAGTGCATATAGGATATGTTCAGAAATATAGATGTATGTACAATATGGATGGAGGTATATGCAGTAGTGCGTATACACTGAGGTGTACAGCGGGGTATATGCGGTGGGCAGTGCAAGTGTCTGGCGGGTCCGGGTCCGGAGTCGACGTGCGGGGAGCAGTGCAAGTGACTGGCGGGTCCAGGTCCGGAGTCGATGTGCAAATGTCTGACGGGTCCGGGTCCAGAGTTGACGTGCAAATGTCTGGCGGGTCCGGGTCCAGAGTTGACGTGCAAATGTCTGACGTACACACAATGGGCTCAGAGGACCACCGTAAGGAGAGGCCAACCAGGGGAAGGGGGGTGGGGTGGCTGAATGGACCAACAGAGAGAGGGGGGTGGTGATGATCACACCCACACACTTGGTTGCACACAGAGGAAATCCTATCAAACTGTTCTTAACTCAACACTTGGGGGGCCAAATGGCCCGGAATGGCACATTGAGTTACACTCTGCAAATGCAGTAAAGGCTGTGTGTGGTGTTGAGGAAAAGTGATGTAAAATGATCAAATACGTTGACTGTTGAGAGAAATAATATTAAGTGATCAGATGCATTGGCCCTGAAGTGCTCACGCAAAGTCAGGTTGAGATGACAGTTTGGTTGAGGAAGGAGTACATCTCGGACAGAGGGTGCTGGTCATGAGGAAGTATGACGTGACAGGAAGTCTGTGATGGCTTGATGGAGATTATGTTTTCTTCACAAATGGTCAGACCAAGATGACAGTGTAGTGATGGTTAAACGGTCAGATAGGTAATAAAGGTCACGTGACACAAACACTATAACTGGGCTGACGAACTTTAGTTCGTTGAGTCTTTCTGCATAGCACCCTGAGTGTGAAGTAGAGAGTCTCCCGATGCATCGCTTCTCAACCCTCCTTTTTTAGAGTAACAGTCTTAGAAATAAATTCTATAATTTTACCTGCGGACTTGGCATTCTCGTGTTTTTATAC
>OMOU01093043.1:0-11531 GCA_900312585.1 Malacocephalus occidentalis
AAAATGTCTTTTTTCAACTATTTTCATCATCCATCACCGATGGTTTGTTTAAAGTTTCATCAAGTTAAACTTGGACATGAGTGTGCGGTGCATGAATATATATTCAGAAAGACGGTGTGCCATGGAACACGAACCATTTGGACCCTTCATAAATAATCCACTGGAATAAAGTGTACATTAACAGTATTCAATTACACTTTTCCCTGCAGACACATGATCTAACGAGCCCCCGCTGTAATTAACTGTATCACATCCAGCTAGATTCCTATATTCATACCAAGTCAATAAATACAATAAGTACAATAACATAGCAATTACCAACATTGGTACCAAACACACACACATCTCTGTTTTACTAGGAATCAATCTCTGTATAAGACTTTCCACAGTTGGCCAGTCTGCTATTCACTTAGGGCACAGCTTCCTGCTTTAGTCCCCCGTTACCTGTTCATTTTCCAGTCAAAACTTGGGCTTATCTTGGAGCATACTCATATTACTTTCCTAATGTTATGCTCAAATGTAATGATTGTTCATGTCGATATCTGCAGCAGTGTCAGAGTCTGGGGATTTTAGGTCAAGACTTATTCTGGAGCAGTGCTTTCCCTGCGCATATTTTCACATAGGGGACGTTGCTGAGCTTGGAGATTTGTGTTCCCGTAAAAGATGTGACATTCTCTAGTTTATCGGAGGATTTGCTCATTTGAATTCATTTGGTTCAATCACGATTGGTTGCTGTCTGCTCCCTTGTTCGGTATTGACAAATGATGGTTAGTGAGTGTGCATGTACAGTATGTACAGTATATATCTGAATACATGTAAGCGATGTGCAAGTACCTTGCAGTAGCGTAGAGACTCCATCAGAGTCAGGAAGCCAACAGATGCTTGTTTATGAATACCATGCAACTCTGTGGACACAAACAGCACACAGGAGTATAGGAGATCACTGATAAAAATAGATGATGGGTGTACAACAAAAACATAAACGGGATCTTCTGCAAAGCCTTCACTTTAACGAAAAGAGTTCCCTCTAGTGGCCACAATTCAGGTGCAATTTAATCCATTTCTACATATACGTGAGCAGCGTACATATCGTGTGTGCTGCATATACATTATATTTGCAAGTGCATATGTATTCATGCAGCAACATAATAGGGCCGTAGTTACTCATGCCAGAGCACTCCCTGTCTCCGTCCCAGACGTTGGAAACA
The DNA here is from genome assembly GCA_900312585.1 of Malacocephalus occidentalis. Taxonomy (NCBI): domain Eukaryota; kingdom Metazoa; phylum Chordata; class Actinopteri; order Gadiformes; family Macrouridae; genus Malacocephalus; species Malacocephalus occidentalis. Next base: position 1,209 of record OMOU01093043.1, read on the forward strand.
GCATGGCCAGTCACAAAGAGGTTCACCAGGCTCTGACTGCACAGACACACACAAATAAAAGCAGATGGAGAAACATCAAGGCTAAGGCTAAAAGACTGAATTAAAAATGAAAGCACCAAACATACGTTCAGATCGTTTTTTTTTAAAGGAAAGAACGTTTTTGGGTGAAGGGTTTCAGTACCTGCCGTGACCATGCACCGGGTCTATTAGCGGCTCCATCGTGTCCTGAATCTCGTTCCGTATATTTTCGATACCCTACAGAAATATAGTCAGATAATATATCACATTTAAGATGGTCGAAATTCAGAGGGAAATAAAGATTGAGAACTATATACATATACAAAAGCCAATTTGTGGTTGGGAGAACATGCCAGTCAGTGAGTTATATCCCCTTATACTTGTTGCACCTTCGTGAGGATGACCGAATACAGGAAGAGCAGGACACCACAGCATCCGTTCCAGGTATGATAGAGAGACAGCATCTCCTCCCTCAGCTCAGATACTGATTTAACAGTGTGTTTACTGTAGGAAGCACACAGAATGAATACACGGGTCCCAAATATAGATAATACGTGAAGGGTTGGACTACTCAAGTGACAGACAACAGCTTACAATCAGGAGATGGGAAAATCAAGTGATCTCCATTTGTTATTTTAGAGGACATTGTGATGGAGTTTGTTGTCCATCATAGTTAACACCCACACACGCACGGCATACACACACATGCGTGGCCACACACACACACATACAGAGAGACACACACCCACACCCTCCCATTGCTGACACACTCTTGATGAGTCAGCAATGCTTGCTGCTGACGAAAGCCAGCCAGCCGGCTGTGTTGGATCAGACCCCAATATTCTGTTGGCAAACACAGCCTCACTTCATTGGGAAGTGGATGGAAACTGTGTGGGTATCTGTGTGTGTGTGTGTGTGTGTGTGGGGGGGGGGGTTCATTAGGCGTAAATGCTGTGTCAGCAGTGTGTGAGTGGAATTAAAAAACATTTTCATTGTAAAAGCCAATTCACACACTGAAGACTGACCCTCTGCTGAGGCATCCAGGTTGTACTTAACTTTGTGATTTGTTCTGATTACGATGTAATAACAGAAACAAAATAGGGACAAATGAGCTGAAGGCACCAGCGGTTTAAATGCATCATTATGATGGCTATACTTTGTCAGCTATGGATAAAATATGAAAGTTATAACCTTGGCCAACAAAAGTATGCTATGTTAACTTACTGGAGGATGCTGTGAAATCGCTCAAAGCCAAGGTCCTCAGCAGGCAAAGATGCTACGCAGAGGAACACACACCTTTATGATAGGAGGACTTCATGACAATCATTCTGAATAGGAGCAAGTGCAATAGGAGCCATCCATGGCTTTGAATGAAACTGTAAAACTAAATTAAAATCACAGTTCACTTTTTTGATGGATGACTCACTGGGTTGCAGCTCTTGTGGTGGCTGGCTGCTCTCTGGCTCTGGCGTGCCCTGTGTTTGTGATTGTGGCTGTGTTTTGGCATGTGTGCTTGTGTGTGGGGTTTGTCCCTTAGCCCAGGAGACAAGACAGTAGCCAGTGGAGGGACTGGAGCAGGCCGACTCCAGGATCTCACTCAGAGTGGAACACAAGGCCGCTTTCTGGTCCTCTTCTACAGCAAAATATAATCAGCGTGAGATATGTCATAAGGGTAGTTTATTCATGCAGCACCTTATTGACAGTGGAGAAAAAGCGATTAGCAGTGATAAAATACAACAAGAGGAGAGAAAACAAAATAAATAGAGTAAAAGGCAAAAACAGCAGCAAAGCAGAAATCTGGGTAATTGGCAAAAAAAAAGGTTTATCGACAAATTCTCATAAGGCCTTGATGCCGTTTAACACACACAGCACTCAAAGGTCCACCAGTTTACCTGAAATGTGCCTCCAGTTTGGGCTGTCTTTGTGAAAGAGAATATTCTTCAGGAAAAAAGCCTGCAACACAAGGACAACAATTAGCATGTTACGCCTATCATTTGTTTGTGTAGAGATGACTTTGGTGGCTCACCTGAACTGGGGCAATGACGGCACAAGGTCCTCCTTCAAACTGCTCAAGTGCTGAGTGCTCATTCTCGCTGAAAAGAAACCCTGCACCGCCAGAGATCATGTCAGACGGCGTGTCAGCAGAGAACATTCATAGCCATGCTGTCATGACAATAATGTACATTTGCCCTACCTTGCGTCCACCTCCGAAAAATTGAAGCCGAAACACCTCCACTTGCGGGTCTCCCCCAGACCAAATCCACTACCTCTTTATTCAATTCCGACATGGCACTTTCAGTGTTGGTAAATTCAACACACGCACAAACACACACTCTCTTTTTTTGGTTTAACAGCCAAAGGCGACGAGGGTGTCCACTCAGAAAGCCGCCTAGCGGACGTCGCGTTGCTTACTTCTCGCTCGTCGGAAGTGTGCCAGTCCCATTGGCCACAAGACACCCTCGCGGCCAGACAGTCTCACCTGAGTGACTGTCTGAAGACGGGTGGGTGAAAAGGACATCAACGTACCAAGGACAGTCTGTCAGGAGATAAGACAATAAAAACGGGTTGTTTATATCCGACTCTCACTGGCATAAGCCGGGAAGTGTATCAACCACAATGGCAACGATGAGGCTACCGAAGCAAAACAAGCCGGGACGTGGAGGCCACGTGTCACATTAGACACCACAATAGACATTAGATTAAATGTTACTTTGTCTTACACTGTCGCCGAACCGGGATCCACTGATCAACCGCCTGCTCTTCTAATTAACTATGGTTAAGTGGCTGTGTAGCAGTACATGAGCCCGCTGCTATGGTAACATTATATATCAGACGAGTTGCCAATGGTTTCGTTACGAACAACACATTCTGGTAGTCGTGGGCACATTGGGTCAAAAGCCCGTTAGTACACGATTATAAGTAGCTAGCGCTACCGTTGTTAGCACAAGTAGGCTATTAGCAGCTAGTACTGCTTTGTCATTCGAGTGTTTTTCGTCTTTTATCGACGCCGATAACCACAAGCAACTGCCGTTTGAATGTAGATAGGGATGGTCATACCTTTTTTTTTTTTACACTAATATTCACATTCAGACAGCGTAAATCCGCAGAACAAGTGTATGGTTCTTTTACTGTCACCAACAGCCCAGTCATTCGTTTATTTACAACATCGTGTAAAAAAAAAGTGGGGATTCGATGCGGCTGGCCATTGGTTCAAATCCAGAAGCGTCAATGGGCGCAACATGAACGCGCCTCGCCATTGGTCCGTACGGCCGCCAATAAAAACGTTTACCCGCCCACTAGGCAACCCAAGTGCGAGTATATCGGCGTTATTAAACGCTTTTACTTGTCGAAACACACCCAAACACGCGATACACTGGACACAATGTGTGGGGTTATTGATTATTGAAATGAACGGTGTGTAATTATCTTAATGCTTTGCACTTAGTCGTTCTGATTTAGATGTCCTCGGTTTCTTTCCGTAGGAGTCAACTGAGACGCGCATGCGTATTACACATCAAGTGCTTTCCACGCGTGTTGTGTCCACACACACACACACACACTGTCAAGGTACACTCGTAGAATTTAAAGTGCAATTCAGAAACAGAAGCAAACAACACAGTACCATGGGAGGCCAAGCAAAGGGCAAAAAGAAAAACAAAACGAAGAGGAAAGACAATCACTCGAATGGAGGTAACGTCTTGAGGGGTTCGCTGGCTTATTTCAAGGATGACTTAAAAACGACAACAAATGTGACTTCACGATGACTTTCACTTTGCCTTGCATGTGTCAAACATCATTCAACATTCAACATCGGCGCAGGGCTCGCCGGCTTATCGCCCCAAGAACGGGTCCAACTACGTATGCACGAAAAAGCCAAGAAGAAGACGGCTGAGAGATATTCTGTGCAACAGCTACTAGAAAAGGTGCCCCCCATACACGCGTGGACTTCTCTTGCTGCTGTAACCTTATCGCGATTTCCAAACACTAGTCATTATTTAATGGTTGGCTTTGCTGTCATTCCAGACGGAGGAGTGCATGGACAGTTTCGACTTTGAGATGGCAAGTCGTTTCTGTCAGCGGGCTCTCGATGTTGAACCCACTCATCTCCAGGCACTAGGCATCCTTGGACACATCTGCTCAGAGCTAGGAGACAGAGAGAAAGCTAGAGAAATATCCTTCACTGTGTGTGTGTGTGTGTGTGTGTGTGAGAGTGAGAGAGCGAGAGTGTCTGTATGCCTGTCTGTACAGTGAGTCTGTCTTTCTGTCTGTCTGTAAGAAAATAGTTTACCACTAAAGTGCCCTCTCTCCTCCTTGACCAAGAGTGTTTAAGTGTTTCTGCGTGCTGTGGAGATTAGTCCGAATGAGGGCCACAGTAAGTACATGTACCTGGGCCAGATACACACGGGCCAGGAAGCTGTGGACTACTACACTAAAGGAATAGAGATACTGCTGTCTGTGCTGGAGAAGGAACCACATACCACTGTAAGTGCATTTATATCTGTATTTGGGAAATGTTCTGAGTGTATTCTTTCAGAATCGGTATAAGAGCAAGCAAAACCATGTTAAACTTCTTGATCCAACCCGCTAAAATGTTTATTTCCTTTAATATGATTTGTTATTTGACCCAACAAATCTTTCCTTAGAGAAAGAATAGATTCGACCAATTTTTAAAAAATATATCCAACAATACTATGCATAATGCATATTGAGAATAACTGCTATATATGTAATACTGGTATGTCTAGCGACGAGCAATACAAAATACTGTCCAGTATTGTATTCATAGTTGGTGTACCATCTTGGAACTTATGCCATCATTTGCCCGCTGCTCTTTTAAAAATCGGTAATGAAATGTGGATGTGCACACAATACAACCAATGCAATGGCAACACAATAACCAATGCATCAAAGCATCTAATAATAGGTGTTGAATTCCAGACCGAATACCCACTTGTTATATGCCTCCTCTGACCCTATCCATATCCTTTAGAAAGATGCCTATCCCCACTCACAGTGACCTACACTGCATATGGACGTATTTGAAATCACCAGGGAAAAAATGATGTCCAAAAATAATGTTGATTCAATCATTCTTATTCTAATACACAAAAGAGATGGAATCACTCCCGTGGCCTTATTAATCCACTGAGCACATGGTGTTAAATATAGGTGAGCACATAAACTTTATTGTGCCACAAAGGAAGAAGTCGGAGTGTGCAAACCTGCCCACTGGGGGTTGAATCAGCTCTTTAATAATGAATGGTCTGGGCTGTGAACCCCGAGCTGTGTTGCAGGACACAGTGCATTTTTGCCAACCAACAGTGGAAAAAGAATGAATGAAATGAAACCCGAAGTGGTAACCGGGTGACCCGGGAAGGGATTAAGTGGGACAGCATGGCCCGCGACCCCTTATTAGTATTAATGTGTGCCATTAAAATATCTGGTCTAGTGCAGTTTCAGAAGTGATTTGGCGCAATGCACACATTTGTCACAAGAGGTAGCTGTTGAAAGTTACAAAAAAATGCATTTGCGTTTCCTTAATTTACGGTTGATTATTAATTGCACGGTCCGTGCGATATTATTCATGCAAATGCATCGATAACAACACTAATAACTCAACTTAATGAACTACTTGACACAGGCCCTGGCAGGAGCATGCGCCCCATTGGACGAGGACCCGGAAATACCCACAGCTAAAGACGTTTGTGTGGCCTTCTGCTCTGTGGCGGAGATCTACCTGACAGACCTCTGGTAAAGCAACACACGGCACCTTTTTGCGTTCCGTTGCTTCCGTATTTGTATGGGAAGTGTGTGAAACGGAGAGAATGCCGTTCAGCATATCGGACCGCAGGTTGAACTGGTTAGCGGGTTGATCCACTGAGCTGCCACTACCTTTTAGATTCCTGTCTTATTACTAGATGTCACTGTGTGTGTGTGTGTGTGTGTGTAGTATGGAGGAGGGAGCTGCAGACAAGTGCAGAGAGTCCATAGAGCGGGCGTTGCATTATCACCATGACAACCCCGAGGCTCTGCAGCTCATGGCAAGCTATCTGTTCAGTGCTGAGAAGAACCAGGTCAGTGGACACGCACGCACACACGCACACCGTCAATGGTTCACACCACGAGTTATGAGCACATTAAACCAGGAAGTTAATTAATGTGGGAAAATTGAATTGTGCGCCATTATTCAGAAGAATAATTATGACATTTCACACGCGTGCACATATGCAGGTCACAAAGCAATGTTAATTGCATATAACCTGATCCAGGTTATATGCAATCATTTGACAAAGAATGATGACTGAAGTCTGCCTCGCCCAGAGCTGGAAAGATGCAGCTCTGCTCTACTAAGAAGCAAAATAAAGAAGTTTATTGCTTTATTTCTATCAACATAAAATACAAATGGTATCTCATTTAGATATTCATATTGCAGTTCACCTAAAAGCAGTACTTTTGGGAGCAAAGTATATAGTAATGGTTATTAACGTATTAGTGTGTATTTATAAGGAAAAGGTTGATGGAGTTGTTAAATTATTGAATGCAATGCAATAATTAAATGTTGTTTAGGTGACATATCATTTGTATTATTTTAGTTTCATATCCAATCCTCCAATGATGAGTTCTGGAAACGTTTAGACGTGCACAATTGCTGCACAGTTAAAAATAAATAAGTGGATAACCATTTCATAATATTTGAAAATACTCTGGTCTTTCTTTTTTGTTTGTGGCCTCCCGACCAACAAATCAATTAAAATTCCAAACGTCCTAATTTGTACATCTGCAGTAGCATCCTAGCTTATAAATGTCTCTATGAATGTGTGAAAGAACATTGTGAATAATCTGCTAGACCTTTATGATTTTCCACATTATTTCTATTTAATGAGGGGAAATAATATTGAACATTTGAGCAGATGTATTACTGTGTTGCTCTGAGAGTGAATACATGGTTTTCATATTTCAGCCCCTCCATTTTAATGGTTGCCTGAATACGATTTTGAAAGCTATTCTTCATGCTGTCACCAGCTCACTATCGCAGAGAGTAAATTGGCCATTTTGTGCCGCTGAAAAGCTGAGAAGCCGAGCTTAGAAAACAGAATAATGGAGAAGTGGGTCTGTAATGCCATGACAGGTCAATAGGGGGTGAGCTGGCACCAATGTCACTAAATCGCATTTATGCAGCAATGCAAGTCCGTATTCTGTAAAGACTTCGGTAATTCAATTCAGTTCAATAATTGTTAACACAGATTTTTGTGTCAACGTGTTCTATGCATGCCACACAGAAACGCAACACTCCCGCGACTCTCCCGCATTTGGAATGTGTTTTTTTTTTGTGTTGGTTTCTAGGAAGGAAAAGACTATCTTCTGAGGAGTGTGGGGGCGTGGCTGCCTGCCTTCAAACAGGCAGAAGCTTCACACAGTCCCACAGAAGACCACAGCCAGGTGGGCCAGATCCCTCTGCAGCGGTGCTGCAGGAAAGCGCCCTTACCGCGCACGCACGCCCGACGCATTTCGAAAGCCCTAATGGCTACAGTTAAGGCTACGGCGAAGCTACGAAAGTCCATTATAAACGCGTAGCGGTGCGGTAGCACGTGAAGGCGCGGCGCGGAGCACAGACACACAGATGAAGATTGAGGGGAGAGGATGGGGAGGAAAGCTGTGGCTAAATGAGCACCTGTAAGGGGGCCCCGGGCAGGCCGGCCGTTAACGTCAGGCTGCAGCACATAAATGAAAAGTGACGTAAGTGCTGAACAACAAGGGGGAGTGATTTGGAGCAAAAAGTTGCACTTCTCCACGGTAACGACTCTTATCAGACGGCGCAGACGGACCTCCGCTCCCAGCGGCCCGCGCTCGCCTTGTGATTAACGGCCACAGCGGCAGGGGAAAAAAATGCTCCTTACCTGGAAATTGAATCTGTTATTATCAGACAAAGGAGGACCTGTGTTTTATGACACCTGCAGCAAGACTCAAAGTGTGTGCATGTGCGTGCGTTTTCTCTTACCAGAATGCGATCCCTCCCTATGAATCACGCATCACTACTGCCAAACTGCTGATTGAGACCGAAGAATTTGAGGTAAGCTATTGTGCACCACCTCACACAGTTGTGTTGTCGTAAGTGCCCTTGTGTGTGTGTGTGTGTGTGTGTCTGTGTGTCTGTGTGTCTCTGTCTGTGTGTGTGTGTGTGTGCTGTGTGTATGCTCCTCTGTACTGGCCGGTACAGAGTGGTGAACAGCAGAGAGGGTGCCCGGGGTGCCGAGGGAAGTGAGCGGTGGTGCACCATCCTCACAACTTGCAGCCTTTTCCCCTCTGACCCCTGTGAACACTTCTTCCAATCGCTCACCTGAGTCCTGAATGCAAAGCCACCTGGATATTATACTGGCACACAGACCCCTTATTCACCAAGGTATATTGAGGCCGGCTCAGAGCCCGGTGTCTGTTCTTCGCACTAGCAGCAGCAAAAGCACAGGCCCTAGGCCAAGATAACCGATTCTAGAGCAGCACCAACACGCGGCTGGTCTAGAACCAAGAACCGCTTGTGTCAGGAGCTGGGAGGGGGGGAGTGATCATCTTGCATTCGGTGTTGGTACAAATCTAAACATGCTATTGGCTTTCTTTTTGAAGCTAATCGCCGAAGAATGAGTGCGCATGAATGCGCTTGAAGTTGGTTGCTGGGAAACCGGACTGTAAACAGACGTTTATGCAGTGACATACTTACGTGGCTCATATATATGCAATGTATTTCCTATTTAAATGTATGGCAAATAAATGATCAATATATCATTATATATTTATACTCATTAGGTGGACATTCTGATTCAGCATTTTAAATTAAGTGGGGAAATAAACCAAGATCAACAATGACCCTCCCCCACACTTAATCAGAAGCTCTCAACGTGTGTGTGTGTGTGTGTGTGTGTGTGCGCGCGCATGTGCATGCACGCATGTGTGTGTGTGTGCCTGTGTGTGTGCCTGTGGATGTGTGCGCGTGAGACGGGCTGTCGGTGGTATCAGCAGAACGGCGTCTCGGTCCGCGGTTTCCGACACCTCGTTTGTCTTCGTCCCCCTGTTTTGTGTCATCAAGCCCCTGAGCCCAAGGCGCCGGCTGTTTGTCGCCATGCGCACGTTCCTGCACACGCATGTGTGTGCAGGAATGTGTGTTCCTCGCCACTGGCGAGAAGTTTGGATGGACATTTGGATTTTGCTTAAGTGGAGGCAAAGGCACTGAAGAAAAGCAAGAAGCTGTTCTTATGCAATTGCCCATTCTCTGACTCTTTTGCTCTCTCGTTCTCATCTTCAAAAAGAAAACCTCTTTCTCATTATGTGCCTCTGTCCGTCTCTCTCTGTCTCATCTAACTAAGTCTCTGTCTCTCTCTGTCTCATCTAACTAAGTCTCCGTCTCTCTGTCAGTCTCTCTCTGTCTCATCTAACTAAGTCTCCGTCTCTCTCTGTCTGTCTCTCTCTGTCTCCATCTAACTAAGTCTCCGTCTCTCTGTCAGTCTCTCTCTGTCTCATCTAACTAAGTCTCCGTCTCTCTCTGTCTGTCTCTCTCTGTCTCATCTAACTAAGTCTCCGTCTCTCTGTCAGTCTCTCTCTGTCTCATCTAACTAAGTCTCCGTCTCTCTCTGTCTGTCTCTCTCTGTCTCCATCTAACCAAGTCTCCATCTCTCTCCGTCTCCCTCCATCTCTCTCTGAATCTTGTATTTCAGGTCAATACATTAAAGAACTGCCTTATAGCCATCAGTGGTTCACACCAAAATACGCCGGCCCCGCCCCCCCCCATACGCCGACACACCCAAACACCTGCGTCCGTTCTATCCGTTCCAAATTAATCCTCATCTTCATCACCGCCTGTCGCCAGCCGTTCGTCGGATGTCACACTGCCTCGAGCTGCAGCCAGAGTCCTCTTGACACGGCGTCCCTGACAACAGTGGAGGTGTCTTTTGGCTGCTTGTCACAGCCGGGTGATGGATACTCATTCGCTTGCACTTTTGCTGCTGTTCGGAGGAGTTTTCCCGCCCGCCCCCCAGCGCGGGGATAAGGTTAGCGCTGACGTCCCCCGCGATTTATGTCCGGATGTGTGGGAGCGTGTGCCGGGCGTATGTATGGCTCCCTGCGCGTCGGAGATACAGCCTGGCCTCGCTTGTAAGGCCATTTGTCTTTCTCCTGCCTCTGTCGCGCACTCCGGTAAAATGATTCTGTTAAACAAAATTGCCGGCAGATTACACACAAGCGTGCACGTACAAGCACACACACACACACACACACACACACACACGTGCACACAGGCAATAACAAATGCACTCTTCC
>OMOU01093060.1:0-11281 GCA_900312585.1 Malacocephalus occidentalis
CCAGGAAGTTCAACCACATCACTCCTATTCTCATTTCCCTCCACTGGCTCCCAATCACCGCCAGATCCGACTTTAAGGTGCTGCTTCTTACCTACAAGACCCTGCATGGGTCGGCACCATCGTATCTGAAGGACCTTATTGCTCCCTATTGTCCTTCTCGGCCGCTCCGGTCTTCAGGGGCTGGCCTTCTATCAATTCCAAAAGTGAACAAAAAATCAATTGGAAACAGGGCGTTCGCGTATCTAAGAACCCTATCTGTGGAACAGCCTACCACCTGTAATCAGGGAGGCGGACTCTGCTGATATATTCAAGACTAGACTTAAAACCTACCTTTTCTCCCTCGCATTTGGCCGCTAGGATTGCCCCTCAGCTCCAATTACAGCTAAATTGCTCACGCTGTCAGCACTAGTCTACCCCGGCTGCCAATAGGGACTAGGGTAGAGGTTTTCCTTTACCCCCCCGTGCTCCATCTAACCATCATGTCTCCCATCCCATAGGGTGCTGCCGTGATCATGACTGGACTCCTGGCCACCCCACCTGATGGCCACCAGCCTACTGTCCAGCCAGCATCATCTCAAAAAGATGACTAAATTCATTATCTGTACTGTGCTATTGTTATGCTCTGCCACCTTTTTCCTATGCCCATTTGACACCCATTGCACTCCGAACCGTCCCTGGAAGGAGGGATCCCCCACTCTGCGTTCCTGCTTGAGATTTCTTCCTTGTTAATTAAGGGAGTCGTTTCTTGCCCTTAGGGGGGCCTGGGCTCGGGGGGTGTCATAATGATCACCTGGCTGATGTGGCCTGTAAAGCCCTTTGAGACTGTAACTGTGATTAAGGGCTATACAAATAAAATTGACTTGACTTGACTTGATCACTGTCATCAGCGGATACTGGTTATTCCCAGCTTGAGAAAGAGGCATTGGCCATTTTTGGCCTAAATAAATTACAACAGTACCTGTTGGGTAAACACTGCACCATTGAGACAGACCACAAACTGCTACTAGGTCTCTTGGGAGAGAGTAAAGGCATTCCACAGCTCGCAGCAGCCATAATGCAAAGATGGCCTTTGATTTTGGCAGCTTATGAGTACACCTTGGAGTAGAAGGCTCAAAACATGGGAATGCTCATGCACTGAGCAGGCTCCCACTGCCATCCAGAGTACATCAGTGGCTGTTGCAGGGCTCCTGGCCTTGAGAGTGCACCGACCTGGACATGCAGTCTTATCTGAGACGACAACATAAGCGGAGTGTGGAGGAGGTATGCATCCTGTGGGGAAGTAGTGTAATAATATCATCACAAGGATGACGGGTCATGATTGATTGATTGAGGACTTACATGAGGAATTACATACCTCAGGAATTACATACCTCAGGAATTACAACATTGGCTTGCAGCTATGTGTGGTGGCCAAACATGGATGCAGATTTGGACTCTGGAGTGCAGATGTCATGCAGGTTCCTGTTCAAGTACAGATCAACACCTTAGACCATGAATGGAGCCACACGTGCTGAGCTGCACATGAACAAGAGGATCAGGACCCAGATGGATTTGGTGCATCCTTTACTAGCTGGTCAGGTTGGACTGAAGGCCAAACAAAAAGAGCATTATGATAATTATGCCCGGAAACAGATCTTCAGAGTCTGACTCAGTCTACATGAGAGTGTGCTCGGGACAGAAGTGGATTCCCACAACACTCATAAGATAACCGGCCCAGTATCTTAGAAGGCTCAATACCACAAGCACCAGCAAATCTGGAGCCACAGAGTCTGACACAAGAGACAATTTTACTGGGGCCACCAGAACCTGGTCATGAAAAGGGGCAATGTTATCCTCAACACAGTGAGCTAAGCAGGCAGTGGTTGTATGTAGTCACATGTTTGAATAAACAACTCGAATGGAGGAAACTCTAGACTGTGAGTCATTGTGAACATTCCACGTTATTGCACTGATATACTCACAGTCTAGAGTTTCCTATATATATATAGGCAGCAGGCTAAGCAGGGCTCTCCAGGTGCTCCTTCGCTTGAGGCAGCAACTCACTCCCAACCTGGAGGGAACAACCATGACCTCAGACTCTCATCCCTACCGCTTCACACTTGGCTGCAAACCGCCCCAGTGCATGCTGGAGGTCACGGTCTGATGTAGCCAACAGAACTACATCATATGCGAAGAGCAGGGATGCAATTCTGAGGTCCCCAAACCAGACACACTCCTCACCTCGGTTACGTCTTGAAATTCTGTTCAGAATTGGTGACAAGGGGCAACCTTGGCAGAGCCCAACACGCATATATATATATATATACGTATATATAATAATTAATTAGCATTTTATTGCATGAAATATGTATTTGATCACCTACCAAGCAGTAAGAATTCCGGCTCTCACAGACCTGTTAGTTTTTCTTTAAGAAGCCCTCCCATTCTCCACTCATTACCTGTATTAACTGTACCTGTTTGAACTCCTTACCTGTATAAAAGACACCTGTCCACACTCAATAAATCAGACTCCAACCTTTCCACAATGGGCAAGACCAGAGAGCTGTCTAAGGACATCAGGGACAAAATTGTAAACCTGCACAAGGCTGGGATGGGCTACAGGACAATAGGCAAGCAGCTTGGTGAGAAGGCAACAACTGTTGGTGCAATGATTAGAAAATGGAAGAAGTTCAAGATGACAGTCAATCTCCCAGTCAATCCTGCAGCGCACGCAAGGTCCCTCTGCTCAAGCCAGCACATGTCCAGGCCCGTCTGCAGTTTGCCAATGACCATCTGGGTGATCCAGAGGAGGAATGGGAGAAGGTCATGTGGTCTGATGAGACCAAAATAGAGCTTTTTGGTTTAAACTCCACTCGTGTTTGGAGGAAGAAGAAGGATGAGTACAACTCCAAGAACACCATCCCAACCGTGAAGCATGGAGGTGCCCTTTGGGGATGCTTTTCTGCAAAGGGGACACGGCAATTGCACTGTATTGAGGGGAGATGGATGGGGCCATGTATCGCGAGATCTTGGCCAACAACCTCCTTCCCTCAATAAGAGCATTGAAGATGGGGCGTGGCTAAGTCTTCCAGCATGACAACGACCCAAAACACACAGCCAGGGCAACTAAGGAGTGGCTCCGTGAGAAGCATCTCAAGGTCCTGGAGTGGCCTAGCCAGTCTCCAGACCTGAAACCAATAGAAAATCTTTGGAGGGAGCTGAAAGTCTGTGTTGCCCAGCGACAGCCCTGATACCTGAAGGATCTGGAGAAGATCTGTATGGAGGAGTGGGCCAAAATCCCTGCTGCAGTGTGTGCAAACCTGGTTAAGAAGTACAGGAAAAGTCTGATCTCTGTAATTGCAAACAAAGGTTTCTGTACCAAATATTCAGGTTCAGCTGTTGGGTGACTTTATGCCTGGTGCAAAAATTCAAGCAGCAGACACTGGGGAAAACAAAGCTACAGACCGGTAGAGGGCGAAAACGACTCTCCACTGACCGCGATGACCGTCAACTAATTTGAATGTCACTCAGCAACCGTAGGTGAAGTCAAGTGACCTACATAAAGAATGGCAAATGGCAGCTGGGGTGAAGTGCACAGCAAGAATAGTTTAAAACAGGCTCCTATGGACAGGGCTCAAGTCGTGTAAAGCTAGAAAAAAGCCCTTCATCAATGAGAAAGAGCCAGGCTGAGGTTTGCAAAAGACCATAAGGATTAAGGATTGGACCATTGAGGACTGGAGTCAGGTCATCTTCTCTGATGAGTCCAATTTTCAGCTTTGCCCAACACCTGGTCATCAAATGGTTAGACGGAGACCTGGAGAGGCCTACAAGCCCCAGTGTCTCGCACCCACTGTGAAATTTGGTAGAGGATCAGTGATGACCTGGGGGTGCTTCAGCAAGGCTGGAATTGGGCAGATGCGTCTTTGCGAAGCATAAAGTGGCATAAAGTGGCATAAAGTCACCCACCAGCAAGACTGGTGGAGAGCATGCCAAGATGCATGAAAGCTGTGATTGAAAATTAGGGTTCCACCAAATATTGATTTCTGATCTCTTCCCAAGTGAAAACATTAGTATTGTGTTGTTTAAAAAGGAATATAAACTTGTTTTCTTTGCATTATTTGACATCTGAAAACACTGGATCTTTTTTGTTATTTTGACCGTTTGTGATTTTCTGAAAATAAATGCTCTGAATGGCAATTTGTTTTGGGGAGAAATGTTGTCAGTAGTTTATAAAATGAAATAAAAATGTTCATTTTACTGAAACACATATCTATAAAGAGTCAAATCAGAGAAACTGATAATTTAATTATTTCTAGAGCTGTATACAGTATATATATATATATATATGACAATTGTATTTATGTAATGCTAGCGCTATTTCTGCTTATTTAGGCTAGGTCTTAGAAAAACTATAAAGAAAAACCTCATGCTACAATTCAAATGTTTGGAGCTATGATGCCAAACCTGTTATGGCTGGGTGCTGGAGGCTCAAAAGCACGACACAGGAGGAATGGGTTGGATGCCTGGTAAGGCGTTTATTTTAGCTCAGGAAAAAAGGGAGGTGGAGTTTGTTTGAGCAGGTGAGGTGCTTGTTCCCTGACCGGGAATCGAACCCGGGCCACAGCAGTGAGAGCACTGAATCCCCACCGCCATCAGGGATTGGGGTGTTGAGGGTGATGGGTCCGGGATCTGAGTCGGGAGGGCAGGCAAGCCGGTTCTCTGTGCCAGGGGTCGGGTCTGAGGAGGAATGAGAACGCGAATTGAGGAAAGGTCATAGACACAAAGTAAGTAGCTCAGTGTGACTGCAGCGATACTTGCCAGGCGATTCTTTAGGAAGATCTGGCGAAGACTGGAGGGATGAGCTGACTTTGGTAGACAGAGGGAGGGTTGATTGTGAGTGGTAACAGGCTGCGCAGAAAACCGTCTGTAAGCGCATTCACCCAATTATCCCGACTCATTACACCTTGTGCACGAGCCAAAGTGTTGGGGGCGTCACCATTGGGGAGCGGTGCGTTGGTGGTGCGAGAGGCAGAGGACGTGTGTGGAGGCAGAGCCGTAACACAAACCAGACAAAAGACAAGCAGAAATTGTGAGAGGATACAAACTTGTGCAAGAGAGAACGAATGGTGAGAGACCACGTTATTATTCTGCACGTGAGGATGTGTTCCTCCAACTCAAGGATTGAGTATGTTAAGGCGGGTGAATGAATTCCATGCGAGAGAGGTGGAAGGACCGTTTAGTTCTTGTGAAGAGTGGAGCAGCTGAACTATATCCATGCCTTTTATGTCTCCGCTCACTGCCACAGAGTGCTGGCAGAATCTGATCAGGACTCTGCTCACCGCCACAGAGTGCTGGCAGAATCGGATCAGGACGCCTTGCAGGGATGTTCCAAGTAGGGCAGCGGTGTATGGCCGTGGGTCATGCATGAAGGCCTTGCTCAACTGGAGGGCACTCGGGTGTTTGAGATGACCAAGGAGCACTTGATATTTGTACTGCTAAATGAGGTGCGCATGATTGTTCATCAGGTTATCTAGCACCATCTTTTGGAGGGCGAAGTCGCTTTCACTGCCACTCTCGAAGGTAGGCAATGATGGCTTGGGGATACCATATGATATGGCAATCAGCATCCCAGGAAACTGCATGTCCAGGATATGGCACCATCACACTTGACATTGTGAATGTTGCGGTGCTGGAGCTAGGTAGGGCACCACCGGAGGTAGAGCGTGGGCAAGTGTCATAGGTGCAAGGTGGAGTACCCGTTGTGCATGAGGTGGCACCACTGGTGCTGGGGCCGTAGTGTCCAGATCAGGCGCTGCTTGTACTGGAGCGAAAAGTGGAGCAGGAGGGGCAGGGCTAGGCTTTGCTGACGCAGGAGGCGCAGGATTGTGTGCTGAGGTGTGGAGTGCTCGTGGTTGGCCAATGGGAGCATTTGAGACAGCAGAGGGGCAATGCTGACAATTGATGGTTCATATGACTCATCTTGACCTTGGAACTTGTCCTCTTCGACCTGAAGGAAGGATGTTACAAGCTGAGCTAATTCCAGCACATTTTCAGTCATCTTCATTCGCCGTCGCCTGTTGAGCTGCTTAGTGCTTTGCAGCCTCTGTGCTTCTCTGGCTTGAGCATCTAAGCGTGCTGCATTTCCTAGAACTTCATGCATTTAATTCTCTTCTCTAGCATGGCTGTTTGGACATTTGAGAGGGCTTTGTTTGGGGATCTGCCAATTAATTAATTTGCATCCGTTTGACCTGGTGCTTGGTTAGCCTTACTTGGATTGCGTGACCACTCCTGTGTCCCTTGGAGGGTGGAGCAGCGTGGTGTTGACCATCCATGTTGGTCCATCCATGCTGTGGGTCATATCTTCGGTAGGTTACTCAATACGGTTTGAAGGACCATGTAAGAGAGGCTGGGCCTCAAATATTCGAATGCTAGTTGAGTCGGTAAAATTGACCCTTTGGTTCTGGTCAGAGAATGTCACAGAGTCAGATTCAGCGTTTAGGGGTGTTTAATGTCCATCCAAACATAAATCCATACACTAGCTGTATTGTGCCATATTGCTGTGTGAACTGTGTTGAACTGTGGTATCTACAATAAAAACATAAAGACAAACGGTTGATACAGGGTATTTTTGGCATGCATTAACATTACTGAATGATGAAAAACATAAACCAGAGTTGTGTTTGGCTGACTAACAAGCATGAAGTAGCTAGCATTGCTGATGCTAACTAAGGAATGTTAGGACAACAATGTAACTCAAGGAATGTAAACAAACATATGCGAAACAAACCTCTAACAGGAATACAAAACGGGTGACTAACATGAGAAATAATTTTACTAAATAAGGCATGACATTATACAGAAACAGTACACTTTCGTCTTGCATTCACAAGGACACAACTCGAACAAACTCAGCTAATGACGAATTGACTAGCAGGGACACACATTTATAGGACGTGTGACATCACTCCCAGCGGCTTTCTATAGAATTTACCCTGTCCTCTGGACATGGAGGGACTCTGTCCAGTTGATATCACTCAAGACCTTGCTTGAAAGTGATGCGTTGTCACATATTACAACAAGGCATCATTGAATATTCAATTAATGTCATGTTTGCTGTGGTTCTCAATAGGTGAGGGAAATCCAATCCAGCCCTCTTTCCCTGGAGTGGAGCAAATTACTTTGTTCCTGGCTGAGAGAGGGAGAGAGAGAGATGGTAACTACGCTCAGTTGAGAGGATCTTTACAACATTGGTGAGATAAGAATCGGACGGACAACCCCCGTCTTTATTGTCGCGGTCACACCATGCATGTACACCCATGCACGGCGGCCCTCCCAATCCACCCCACACACACAGGTGTCGCCGTGAAATTGGTCCTCCACTTTTAACCCATCCATGGCCATCTTCCTCCACGGTCAGGCCAGGAGCGGTGGGCAGCTAGTGCAGCGCCCGGGGACCACCTCCTTCCAACCACCGCTGGTCAGGCAACGGTCTTCTTCCATGTTTTTTAGAGGGCTTATATATACAGTGTGTATATATATATGGAGGAGCACGGGGAGAACATGGAAACTCCACACAGAAAGGGCCGTTCACGAAATCCCAGCACTGAAGACATGGGGAGAACCAACCATGTCCCAGGCGGGAATCGATCCGAGGACCTTCTAGCTGTGAGGCGACAGCACTACGATTGTGCCACCGTGCACCGTAAGGCTCATGGTGGTGGAGTGTTTGGGCACCGGCACAATGGAGGTGGTTTTGAAACACGCAGGGACAACTGTTTGGGCCAGTGACAAGTTGAAGATATCAGTCCAGACCTCAGTCAACTGCGTGGTGCAGGCCCTGAGCACCTGACCGGGGATGCCATCAGGGCCGGCGGCCTTCCGTGCATTCACCCTGCTCAGCTCAATGCCACATGCGTCAGGGGTCGGAGTTCTTGATGTTCTCCTCGAGCCTTAGCTTGTAGCTTAGCTTGGCCTCCTTGATGGCCCTCTTCAGGTTAGCTCTGGAGAAGCTATAGGCTCGCGCATCACCTGATCGAAAAACGGCGTTGCAAACTTTCAGCCTTAGGCGGACCTCTTTGTTCATCCAAGGCTTCTGATTCGGGAATATGGTGATCCTTTTTGTGGTGGTGACTCTGTTGACCTCGGTGTTTATGAAGTCCATGACGGAGGAGGCATAACATTCAATGTCCGTGTGGGTGCCACAGGAATCCTGAGTGGCAAACTCCCTCCAGTCTTTGTTTTTAAAACAAAGCTGAAGTGCTGAGTCTGCTCCTTCTGGACAGCCCTTGACAGAGGGTTTCACTCGTTTGGGGAGTACATGGCGAGTAGGAACAGGGGGAGATGGTCCGACTGGCCAAGGTGAGGGAGGCGGGATGTCTTGTATGCACCTGCTATGTTGGTGTAGACATAGTCCAGGGACTTGTCTCCTATAGTGGGGCATGAGACATGTTGGTGGAATTTGGGGAGTACAGTCTTAAGGTTGGAGTAGTTGAAGTCACCCGCAATAATAAAGGCTGACTTGGGATGAGAAGTTTGTTCTTTACTAATGGCAGCATGTAGCTCCTGCCTGGCTAGCTTAGCATTAGCATCTGGTGGAATGTAGGTGGCAGTCACACAGGTAGATGTGAATTCTCTGGGCATGTAGAATGGTCTGCACTTCACCATGACAAACTCTATGTTAGCCGAGCAATGACTCAATGATAGTAGTGTCTGTGCACCAAGCGTTGTTCACATAGATACACAGTCCACCACCTCTGGTCTTACCAGAGTCGTCGGCCTGTCTGTCTGTCTGACTGTCTGTGTGTACTGCAATGTCTGTCTCTCTGACAGTCTTATCGGAGTCGTCGGCCTGTCTGTTTGTCTGTCTGACGGTCTGTGTGTACTGCAATGTCTGTCTCTCTGACAGTCTGTATGACAGTTTGTCCACCTATCTATCTGACTGTCTGTCCCTAACTGTCAGCCCACCTGTCTGTCTGTACAGTATGTATGTACAGTATGTACAGTATGTATGTATGGATGGATGCATGGCTGTATGGATGACTGTATCTGCATGGTAGTAAAGTGTGAGTGATGTTGCATCTCCTGTTGGCCATGTTGCATGGCAATATGACATCACTGTTAATCACTGCATACATCTTCACTGCAGGCAGACATTCTCTTTTGGTTGCAAAAATGTGATTTCCTTGTGTCTATTGTCACAGAGCAGATTGGTTTCCAGTAGAACAATCCCTTTGGCTTGATTGGGTGGTGGGTGGGCTTTGCACTATTCTTGAGACACTTTCCTAATTAGACACTAATTAGGAAACAGTGAGGCCTGGTGCATGCAGGAAAGTTACATAGCTCAGGTTTAACTCACGGAAGAAGCTGTGTGTGTGTGTGTGTGCTTATGTGTGTGTGTCTGTGCACATATTTGTTTGTTTGTGAGAGTGTGTGTGTGTGTATATTCATATGTACATTAATATTGTATCTTCATGTGTGTATGTATGCCGATCTGTGTGTATTGATTTGTGTGTGTGTGTGTATCTTTGTGTGTATATTCATATTAATCATACCATGTACAATGTACATTAATATTGCATCTTCATGTGTATGTCAATCTGTGTGTATATTGATTTGTGTGTGTGTCTTTGTGTGTGTGTGTGTGTGTGTGTGTGTGTGTGTGTGTGTGTGTGTGTGTGTGCGTGCTGCAGTATTCTGGGCATGCATCTGTTTGGCTGTAAGTTTGGGCTGCGGCAGGACACTGGAGACACCATGCCTGACCGCAAGAACTTTGACTCTCTATTGTGGGCCACCGTCACTGTGTTCCAGGTCAGAGCATGCACACATGCACACACACACACACACACACACACCCATACACACACATACACACATACACACACACGCACATACAGACATAGACACACACGTATACAGCCAATATCCGTAGTTATCACAAAGCCTATATGTAGTATATTTTATATGTTATAATTTTGGGCAATACACTCTCATTCATTTGTGGTACATTAATTGTCATATATCACATATACGTGCACCCAAAGCAGCTGCACACACAGATGCTGATGTCACCAGCATTAACCTTCAGTCGTTTTCCTTTACTCCAATTTGTGGGTGAAATTTGTTGCAAACGTGTTAACATCTCTGTAAGCTGGAAATGCACACTGTTTCAAATGTGTTAGCATCTCTTTCGGCTGGTAATGGGTATGTTTAAAATGTGTCTGCGTTTCTGTACTCTAGTAATGAACATGCTGTCCACAACGTATTCCCATCACTGTAGGCTAGTAATGCATTCTGTTTCAAATGTTTTAGCGTCCCTGTAGGTAATGAGCACGCTGTTTCGAATGTGTTAGCGTCCCTGTAGGCTGGTAATGGGCACACTAAATGCATATATAGATGCATATATACATTACAAAGGACATATTCCATTTTACTGTGTACAGAACACACTGTGTATGTATTCCTCCGCCAGTAAAAAAATCAATAAATTGCCCATGTCCATCTGCTCCTCCAACCCCCTCCCCCAGATCCTGACCCAGGAGGATTGGAACGCCGTGCTGTACAACGGCATGGCCTCCACCTCGCCCCTGGCCGCGCTGTACTTTGTGCTGCTCATGACATTCGGCAACTACGTCCTCTTCAACCTGCTGGTGGCCATCTTGGTGGAGGGCTTCCAGGCAGAGGTGAGACCGGCCCTTTGAGACCCCTCCTCTCTTGTTGTCTCCCCAGAGGGGGCTTCTGTCGCCGCCACCACGTCATCGCTCTGGTGTGGTGTCTTCCTCTACTGCTCTTCTGGGCTTTCACTCTGGCTGACACTTTTTTTCTCTCTCTTCTCTCTCCTCCCACTGTATTCATTGGTCTCTCTCTACCTCTCTCTCCCTCTCAATCTCGGTCTCTCTCTCGCTCTGTCTCTCTGAATTTTATTTCTCTATATATACCTCTCTCTCCTTTTTCTTTCTATCTCTCTCTCTCTCTCTCTCTCTCCTCTCTCTCTCTCTAGCTCGTTCTCTGTCTCACACTGTATTCATTACTCTCTCTCTCTCCCTCCCTCTCTCGCTGTCACTTTCGGCCTCTCTCTCTCTCACGCTCAGTGTCTCTCTGTCTCTCTCTCACACAGTGTATCCCCCCCCCTCTCTTTCTCTCTCTCTGTAACACGGAGAAACACATCATTCTCTAGAGCCGTGAAAGTGTTTGTTTCGCAGCTGGTGAGCCTTTGTTGTTATGTTTTTTTCTTGTATACTCAACATCACGTAGAACACTCTCTCTCATCTCTCTCTCCCCCCCCCTCTCCCACTCTCTCACTCTC
>OMOU01093066.1:0-14058 GCA_900312585.1 Malacocephalus occidentalis
GCATAGTGCAGGTGTGCAGATGTCGGGGGTGGGGGGACTCACCGGGTTGAAGAGTTCAGAAGAGCAATGGCCCTGGGGAAGAAGCTGTCTCTGAATCTGCTGGTCCGGAGCGATCTGTAGCACCTCCCGGAGGGTAGGAGGCTGAAGAGATTTTGACGTGGGTGGGAGCTGTCCTTGGCAATGCTGCGTTTTCACGACTCTCTGCAGTGCTGCCCTGTCTGAGGCGGTGTAGTTGCCATACCAGACTGTGATGCAGTTAGTCAGGATGCTCTCGATGGTGCAGCGATAGAAGTTCACCAGTATCTGAGAGGAGAGATTAACCTTTTTCAATCTCCTCAGTAAGAAGAGGCGCTAGTGAGCCTTCTTGACCAGAGCGGAGGAGTTGAGGGACCAAGAGAGGTCCTCGGAGATGTGAACGCTCAGGAACTTGAAGCTGGTGACACACTCAACCTCCGTTCCATTAATCTAGATTGGGGAGTGCGTGACACACTTGGTCCTCCTTTGGTCCACGATGAGCTCCTTGGTCTTCTTGGTGTTGAGTGCCAGGTTGTTTTTGGCACACCAAGCTGTAAGGTGCTGGACCTCCTCCCTGTAGGCTGTCTTATCGTTGTCGCTGATGAGGCCCACCACCGTAGTATCATCTGCAAACTTGATGATGGAGTTAGAGCCATGCACAGGTATGCAGTCGTAGGTGAACAGGGAGTAGAGCAAAGGGCTCAGCACGCAGTCTAGTGGGATCCTGGTGTTCAGGGTGAGTGTTGAGGAGGTGTTGTCGTTAAGTCTGACAGACTGGGGTCTGTTGGTGAGGAAGTCCATTATCCAGTTGCAGAGGGAAGTGTTGATACCCAGCTGAAGGAGTTTGGATATCAGCTTGGAGGGGATGATGGTGTTGAATGCTGAGTTGAAGTCAATGAACAGCATTCTCACTTGGGCGTTCTTGTTGTCCAGGTGGGAGAGAGCGGAGTGTAGCACCGAGGATATGGCATCCTCCGTGCTCCTGTTCTGGCTGTAGGCGAATTGGAAGGGGTCGAGTGTGGGTGAGAGGCAGGTTTTGAGGTGAGCCAAGACCAGCCTCTCGAAGCACTTGGTGATGATGGGGGTGAGTGCAAGGGGTCGGAAGTTGTTAAGGCTCTTGGCGGTGGAGTGTTTGGGCACCGGCACAATGGAGGTGGTTTTGAAGCACGTGAGAACAACTGCTTAGGCTAGTGACAAGTTGAAGATGTCAGTCCAGACCTCAGTCAGGTGTGTGGTGCAGGCCCTGAGCACCCGCCCGGGGATGCCATCAGGGCCAGCCGCCTTCCGTGCGTTCACTCTGCTCAGTGCCGCACTTACATCGGAGGGGGAGAGTGTCAGTGGCTGGTGGTCTACAGGAAGGACAAGTGGCCTCCTCGTGGTTATCCCTCTCATAGCGAGTGTAGAACGTGTTCAGCTCATCCAGGAAGGAAGCATTCCTGGATGGTGGTGTGGGGTTGGGAGGTTTGTAGTCTGTAATGGCCTGGATGCCTTGCCACATGCATCGGGTGTCGAAGTTCTCCTCGAGCCTTAACTTGTAGCTTAGCTTGGCCTCCTTGATTGCCCTCTTCAGGTTAACTCTGGAGGAGCTGTAGGCTTGCGCATTACCTGATCGAAAAGCGGCATCGCGAGCTTTCATAATTAGGTGGACCTCTTTGTTCATCCAGGGCTTCTGATTTGGGAATATGGTGATCCTTTTTGTAGTGGTGACTCTGTTGACCTCGGTGTTTATGAAGTCCATGACGGAGGAGGAATAGGAGTCAATGTCCGTGTGGGTGCCACATGAAGCCTGAGTGGCAAACGCCCTCCAGTCTTTATTTCCAAAACAAAGCTGAAGTGCCGAGTATGCTCCTTCTGGCCAGACCTTGGAAGTCCTCACAGACGGTTTAACTCTTTTGATCAGAGGGTACATGGGGGAGTAGGAATAGGGAGAGATTGTCTGACTGGCCCAGGTGAGGGAGGGGGGAGGCTTTGTATGCACCAGCTATGTTGGTGTAGATATGGTCCAAGGTCTTGTCTCCTCGAGTGGGGCATGAGACATGTTGGTGGAATTTGGGGAGTACAGTCTTAAGGTTAGAGTGGTTGAATTTACCCGCAACAATAAAGGCTGCCTCGGGATGAGACGTTTGTTGTTTGCTAATGGCAGCATGTAGCTCCTGCATGGCTAGCTTAGCATTAGCATTGGGTGGAATGTAGGCGCCAGTCACGAAGGTAGCAGTGAATTCTCTGGGCAGGTAGAATGGTCTGCACTTAACCATAAGAAACTCTAAGTTAGGCGAGCAATGAATCTCGATGATAGTCGTGTCTGTGCACCAAGCGTTGCTCACGTAGATACACAGCCCACCACCTCTGGTCTTACCGAAGTCGTCCATTGTTCTGTCCGCGCTGAGAACGGTGTGCCCCGTTAGCTCGATGGCGCTATCGGGGATGTTTCTGTTGAGCCAGGTTTTGGTAAAAATGGTAGAAATCTATTTGTGGGTTGTAATCCGTAGTCGTAGCTCATCCATTTTGTTCACCAGAGATCGGACATTGGCAAGGAAAACGCTGGGAAGAGCGAGCCCGTAATGGGTTAGCCTTAGCTTAGCTCTCAGTCCTCCGCGCCGCCCCCATCTTTGTTTATGATCCTTACGCCGTCTGTGAGCCGTCGTTGTTGGCGGGCCGGGTTAGAGAGCTCCGGTGTCCTGGCAACTTCAAGTCGGAGCAGATCATCGCCAATAAAGTTGATGGTGATCGAGGAACCAATGTCTAAAAGCTCCTGTTGTGTCTATACTAGGTTTGCAAGACTGTTTTGAGTGAACAGACTTGTAATAATTAAGCATATTACTACTAATTTGCTAAATCTGGAGAGACGCTGAGCCTTGCGTTGTTCACCATACTGACAGCTTAGCAACTTCCTCTAGGTAGGCCTCTCATTGTGATAGGATCAGGCCCACCTCTACTGTGTCATCCACAAACTTGGCGATGGTGTTTGAGCTGGACCTGGCCATACAATCGTCTGTGTACATTGAGTACAGTGTGGGGCTGAGGATGCAACCCTGGGGGGATCCTGTGAGGTGAAGGGTCGGGAGGTTTGTTTGCCCACCCTGATGACCTGGGGCCTGTCGGTTAGGAAGTCCAGGATCCAGGCGCACAGGGGCGTGTTCAGACCTAGCTCAATCAGCTTTCCAGCAAGTCTACTTGGAACTATGGTGTTAAAAGCAGAGCTAAAGTTAATAAACAACTTTATCCCCAACTTATGCTGCCTTCAAGTCCAGGACTTCCCTCACGTGGTATCACACATGCAACTCCCAATTTACAAAAATCCCACAAATGTACTAAATCGTCATCCAACAGGTCTCATCTGCTAGCTTCCTTATAGACTCATCTTACAAAATTGATAAACATTTTGGTATTTAATCAAGGTTTATAAGGATAATTTGTACATATAGGCAGACATACATAACTTACCTGTCACTAATCTTCTGGTACTGTCACTTCCTTTCATCTTCACCCACTTAGTGCCCGCTAGGGGAGCTCCTACAACGTCTACCTAAATATAGGCATTTCCAATTATAACATATTTCCCTTAGGGGTATAATACAAAATATTCAAATGGATGGCGAACGGACACCCCCTTTGGAGGATACATTTGTTCGGCAGACCCGTCAGCTCCTTCACAGTGGCAACAATGGACAACAAAATGGGGAGCGAGGTGGAGGGTGAAAAGAACTGTGTCTAATGGCTTTCCCTGTTTCACTTCAAGTGCTCAGGAACGGATCTCTGTGTGTGTGTGTGTGTATGTGTGCGTGTGTGTGTGTGTGTGCATGTGTATGTGTGAGAATATAGTGTGGTGTAGGGTTTGTGGATGTGTGTGTGTGTTTGTGTGTGTGTGAGTGTATAGTGTGGCATAGTGTGTGTGTATGTGTGAGTATGTGTATGACTGTGGCTTCTTGCACCTCTCACCGCTGGATGAATAAATTATCAGTGGGATTTTAACACAATCGTAATGGCTTTCAACACAGACACACACACACACACACCAAGCTGAGGTGGCGTAGCAGGTATATCTGCAACCTCATAAGAAAATGTGTAACAAGTGGACCAGTTCCATTGCCTTATCACTTGGATTCCCATCTGACCTTGTTTTTATCTTATTCTCTGACTGGATACGCTCAGGCACTCAAAATGCATGTCCCATAAGTATTCTGGCTTTGGGAGTCTTTGCTCCTGGTTTATTTCTAGAGGTAAGGGTCATGCATAGAGTGTACCGAATAGTCCACAGCTTTTCCATTTACTATTAACCAGTGCTTGAAGTGGGTGGAAAAAAAGTGCCGGTACTCATGTGGCGCGTGTATCGGTCGGTATCAGCAAATCATTATTATTATACCATTATATCATCTTTTATTCTCCAGTGAATAATAGATTCGACACCGCTATTTAGCTGGCTGTTTGTCACAGTAAGGAGACAAAAAGAGAAAATGTTCACACAAGTTAGGCGGTCAATATGTGACATTTTCTAGAAGAATCACAATGGTAAAAAAGACGAAAGATGTAACCCTTAACCTCATATAGCATCAGCTGATACAGTCAATTACTTGAAATACAGTCAAGTACTTGTTAATCATGTGTAAAATACAGTGAATGCCAGTTCAGATGAGGAGGACATCATTTATTATTCTAATATATATACACACATGTTTTGGTGTGCATTTGGAGCAATCCTTAATACATGGAGATGTAGCAGTATGGACCTGTAGTTCTGCGTGCCTTTGATTGGCGCGGCCATACCGGCCTATCTGTTGGGGGCGCGGCCTATAAAGGTGAGCGATTATGCACTGGGAATCCTCTTGCTCGAAGCTCCTGGGTGCCCCGCCTTCCTTAATCACCGCACCTGGCTGCCTCACCTGATCGCCTCGTAGCTTGATCGCGCGGCTCGCCACTGCTCAGCAGTTCCCGGACTGGGTCTTCCTTCTCCCGCATCGGCCCCAGTTGCAGGGCGTTCGGGCAGTTCTCCGCTGTCTCACCACGGGTGTTGCAGTGGGGAGCGATCAGCGGTTGAACGGCACGACGTTTGAAACTGGGCTGCTGCGGCGTGAGTGATTCGTGGACGTGTGTGCGGGGGTCGTTGCCAGAGTCTTCCCCCCCCCCCTCACGTCGCTGTTGGCCGGCTGCTGTTTTGTCTACTGGCTCGCTTAGCTCTAACACACCTACCCAACTCTGTATCTCCTACTGTGCTGTTCTTGGCACGTAGGGTATTGAGGTTAAATTCATTTTGATATCATTGGTATTTTGTGGGTTGCTTTGCGTGTTTGTTTTGGTTTATTTCATTTTGGTCAGTTATGTTGGTTTGGTTTAATTGTTTTGCTGGTTCATTTGTATTATTTTCCTTATGTTGTGTTGATAAATCACCCATTACTTTTGATTGAATTTGTGTTCTTTGCTGTGAGTGTGTGAAAACATTTTTATCGAGAAATCATGTTTAAAATATATTAAATGTAATTGAATTTGCGTGCTAGACCCAGTCTCAAGTCTTCATTAGTGAACAAACCTGTGAGCATTAACCTAGGGTAATCTAACTCTCCAGGTGAAATTCCTGGGGTGGCGTTGTCGGCCATTTGGAGTTTCTTAAGGGTGATTGGCGAAGAATTGTCTTATTTGTCCTTTCCCCCCGGGCCGCCACAGAGACATTAGCTTCAGGTGGTTTATTCAAAACTAAAATAAACAATGTTATCAAAATGTTATCAAAGGCAATCTACTGGACTGCAATTAAACACTGGCTTGTAGCACCAACTATTAAGATTAAAGATCAATACATGCAACAGATGGATCAATGATGACTGAGTTACCAATAAGAGGACTGTTAAACCGTAAGCAGGCGATTTATATTACCTCTGTTCATTTAAGCCGTTATTTATTTAAAAATTGTTTTAATCAACATTAACACTTTATTTAGAAAACCCCAGTTTTCATATCACCTCAGCTTGCTTTGAACGTCGACAGAGCAGGCACTTTTAAAGTCACATATTTTGCAGGGCCGCTGTGAGCTATGAGGGGGCTTGGTTAGCGTTGACAGGCAATGACAGGGGGAGTGGATCAGCAAAAATGCCTGGAATTTTACGCAGCTGTAGAGAATGAGTGCAACTCACAGAATGCTATTTAATAAACACCTGTGCACTCTTCCTGCAGTAGAGGCTGGGGACGCACAGCAGGAGAGAACCCTGCCAGGAATTCGACGCCGAATTCCTGGCAGGAATTTGCACCTAGGTAAAGCACCTAGACAACCCAGCAGACTACATGGACTATTTGTGTTACTTATTTCTTAAACGTGCTTGAGCGATTTCTGTTGTTGATTAAAAAACGGCAATTTTTCCATGAAACAACTCCGTGTTCTCCATGTGTCTGGGAGAACCCATAGAAGCCATGTTAGTGGCATTACTACTTTTGCACTTCTGGGAGAGAAGAGCGGGGCTCCGCAGCGGAAGCGGCAATAGCTGCCGCCTTGAAAATGAATGCTGACACATAAGGCTGGCAGCTACAGGCCTATGCACAACAGACCAGGGCCATCCTGAACTTGGCAGGGCAACAGGTGGAGGATTGTGCACGCCTAGCTGACCTTCTCACAATGCGTGCAGCGGAGGACCGGACACCGCAACCAGCACCAGGCGGGGATTGGGAATGGCCCTTCATCGTATCGATCCCAAAGATGTCACCAGAGGATGATATTGATGCCTTCCTCCAGGTATCTGAACTGTCGGCAGAAGTGGCTGGGCAAATGGCCACTCCGCCGGGGTGCCAAAGCACTTTGCATCCTTCCCCTCTAGACAGGCGATGGGCTCACCACCACGCACGGGTTACCGGCGGCAGTGCGGGTGGCATACGCTCAACTGCGCTGGGTCCTAATCGACAGACTTGGTCTGGCGGAGGAGGGACACAGGAGGCATTTTAGAGAAATCCGTTTGGAGGACAGCACCTGGCCATTCGTCAGATGAAGGACACGGCGAGATGTTGGCTGCGGCAAAATGAGAAGGACTCTCGGCAGTTGCTGGAGGAGGTGGTGTGAGAGGGATTCATGCAGACGCTATCCCCAGCAACAGCCAAGTGGGTAATGGGCCAACATCCCTGGATGCTGCAATTAACCCAGCGGAAGACTGCAGGAAGCGGGATGCCAATGGAGTCTCCTCTAGGTGCTTTACCGGCTTTTGTGTTCCCCTCGGTGTAAGATTTCCCCCTGCCCTTGACCGTGTGATAAGAATTGATGGACACTTGGTACGCACCGATGCGGTTGTCACTTTCCCACACTTCGTTGTAATTGGCGATAGATTGTATAGGGTGTGCCGTAACACCCACACAGGTGTAGATGTGAGCCAGTTTCTCATACCAAAAGGCCGCTGGGAGATGATTCAGGCGGCTCATCACAGCCCAATGGCGGGTCATGTGAGGGCGGATAAAACACATGATCGGACATACAATGGTGGTGTGCGTCCTGTCATGAATGCCAGCTTAGCAATCCATCAGCTATATGCAAAGCCCCATTGAGGCCACTTCCATTAATGGAGATTCCATTTGACCGTAGCTCACAGGGTTTGTATTAGTCATTGTAGATTATGCAGTGCGATACCCGAAGGCAGTGCCCGTACACTCTATCTCGGCAAAGAGTGTAGTGCAGGCTCTCTTTCAATTAATCTCCAGCATTGGAATCCGGAAAGAGATTCTGCCGGATCAAGCCACTGCATTTATATCACGCACCCTCTGCAAACTTTACAGGATATTGGGGATCACGTCAATCCCAACCAGTGTGTACCATCCACAAACCGATGGGCTAGTGGAGCGGTTTAATAAGATGTTAAAGTCCATGCTGTGCAAGTTTGTGCATGAGGATAGTCAGAATTTCGTGAAATGACTTGACCCTCTATTATTTGCAGTGCGGGAGGTGACTCAGGCCTCCACAGGGTTTTCCCCATTTGAACTTCTGTTCTACAGAGTCCAAGGAGAAATCGGCCTTCTCCACCCCATGTGGCTTATATCAATTTAAACCAATGTCATTCGGGTTGTTCAGGGATCCAGCCACATGTTTTGCAGTGCCGTATTTGACAGTGACATATTTTGCAGTGATATGTTTTACAGTGCTATATTTTGCAGTGCTTTTTACAGGGATGGCTTTTGCAGTGAGTTTTGCTGTAGTATGTTGTGTTCTGTTTTGCAATGCAGATTTGACTGTTTTGCAGTGCCATACTTTGCAGTGCTGCTTTGACCGTGACATGTTTTATAAGGCCGTGTTTTGCAGTGCCGTGTTGTACAGTGCAATATTTGACAGTGCTGTGTTTTGCAGTGCATTGTTTTGCAGTGATGTGTTTTGCAGTGCAGGGCCATATTTTGCAGTGACATATAAGACAGCGATGCTGTGAACCATGAGAGGGCATGGTTAGCCCTGTCAAGCAATGACAGGGGGAGCGGAGCAGTATAAATACCTGGAATGTGATGCAGATGTAGTGAATGAGTGCAATTAACGGAATGCTATTTAATAACACCTGTGCACTCTTCCTGCAGCAGAGGCTGGGGACGCACGGCAAGAGAGACCGCCGACAAGACTCCGACGCCAAACCCTTCTCGACTCCCGCAAACCAGTGGACTACAGCGACGACCTGTCTTATTCCATAGCCATGTCATTGAAAAGTGCTATAGCGAATTGAGTTGTTTATTAACACCAGCATTATTTTGGAATCGACTTTGTCTTCTCCAATTACTCCACAAACGTGGCATTGTGACAAACAGACTTTGTTACAGATGCGTTTGGAGTACTGTCCTTTACAGGGATGTGTTTTGCAGTGCCCTGTTTTGCAGTGCCATGATTTCCAATGCTGGTTTGACTGGGACATATATTTTAGTGATGTGTTTTGCAGTGCTGTGTTTTACAGTTCCGTATTTGACAGTGACATATTTTGCAGTGCCGTGTTTGACAGTGACGTGTTCTGTAGGAACATGTTTTGCAAGGGTGTGGTTTACAGGGATGTGTTTTGCAGGGCTGCAATTTTATAGGGATGTGGTTTACAGGGGTGCAATTTAAGGGGATGTGTTTTGCAGTGTCGTGGATTGCAGGGACATGCTAGTACAACATGTTGCAAGCACGTTAGTACAACATGTAACTCTCATCCGTACATGCCATAATTACATTTTATATCATATCATCTCTATCATCGTATTGTCTATAATCACATACATGTCATGCCTGATTATGCTATGAACTGCAAACAGTTATTTGGCCACCATTGTGATTCTTTGATTACCAGAAACGTTAAACTTTCACAAAGACATATGTACCTCAGCTATTACCACGGATATAAAGTTATGTGAATTTGCACATTATGACTGTTTGATCCAAATAAAAGCATAACAGGCAGCATGGACAGGAATCACTTTTGGGCAGGGTGTCGCTTTTGGCCACAACACAGGTATGCAAGAAAAAGTCCCAGTACTGCGTACCTCTGCGTACCAGTTCCCTGCATACGACCACCGCTCTTGATATTCTTAAAACCGCTCTGTGTTCACCAGCGCTGGAAACCGCCAGTTAATAAGTTTAAACCGCTGGTGAGAAAGGTCGTTTTTGGGTCATTTTTGACTGTTCAAAATATCACAGCCGTCTTTTTTGAAAGCAGTGATGTGCATTAACTACCATGGAGGAAAAAAATAGAGGGAGAGTGACTCACAATAGCTTTCTGTCTAGCAAACAAGGAGAGAAAATGTCATTCCTGTCAAGCTGGCTAATGCGATCGCCTATCTATCTCTGTCTCTCTCTATCTCTCTGTCACTCTTTTTCTCTTTTCTCATATTTCTCTCTCTCTCCTCTCTTCCTCCCACTCTCAGTCTCCTCTTGCTCTTGACAGAAACCCACTTTGATGATCTGAAAGGAAGGCACTGTACCTCCATTATTCACCGATTTTAGAGCTAGCCTGATTTTTTTCTCTTTGGGGAGTGTGACACCAGACACCCCTTATGTCACCAACGGTCTCGCAGGCAGTTTGGAAGAGCGCTAAGGCCCATAATGCACTGCAACAATAATGATCCTCCTTGTGTATTCATTTATTGCAATGATACAACATGTGTGCGAATACACCAAGCTGAATTGTTCATTCATTCGTATATTCAAAAACGCAGGCGAGTTATAATGTTATTTTCACTTTCAGTGCACAGAAAAACAAACCCAAATATGCAATAATACCACATTAAATCAAATGTGGTATTATTGCATATTTGGGAGTTCGGACACCTATAGCTTTTCCTTCCCGAAAGGAAACAACACAGAGGACTGGAAAATAGGTGTTGAAATTAAGATGTTGTTATTAATATTTTGTGTGAAGTGAATGCATGCAGAAATGGATGGTAACATGGTGTAACCTATATTGCAGCCATGCTTTTGAGAGATTATAAAGAAACATAATAAGTGTTGCCTGAGAGAGCGGACATGGACTTTTGCCAGATTTTCTACCATGCTCTTACTGCATGCTTATCACCTTAGGGATGATTGTGGAATGTTTTATTATTTTTGTTATTGGGCATCACAAATCTGTAAATGACAGTAGTACACCAGATAATTAACACCAGAAAATTAACATTCAGTGAACGACATGCATATTCATTTTCGGGTTAAACAATTTGTGAAGGTGCAAAATATTGTTCTGCTTTGCTGTTGCCATTTTCTTACATAATAATCTTTACAGAATTGGGTTTTAATCCTGTAATTCTAAAAAAGAAGACCACAAATTTGCCATGATGGGAAAAAAAACCTCTCGATTCACAAAACCACTTATGCTTGATGATCATTGCAACTTGAGACCTAAAACTGCCATCAATAATATACTTCCACATGTTCCCCATTAGCTGTGGCTGCACTACATTAGCAAGGTGATTTGTAGCTTGGCTAACCATTCCTGACCTTTTTGCACGCTACCATGCTAAGGCACCAGCTTACATCACCCTGCTTGATCTTAAGTTCATCTAAGGGAGATTAGGCAGATTTTGATTTAATGAAGCTTGCTCCATAGCAAGGGCAATTCAATGTTTGACAAGGCAGATTTGATTTGTTCGCTGTTAAAAATCTAGGAAATATAGGACAATATAGAAAAAGGTAATTTTGACTCATGGCCTTCTGCAGAGATTGAGGGCCTGACAAAAAACTGAACCTGGGCTAGTGGCACTGCTGGAAATGAATAGAAAAGGTTGTATTTACATTTGTTTGAACACTAGATTTTAACATGCGTCTTGGTGACCTAAACAGCTATCATGCATCTCCAAGTTGTCCAGCTGATCGCTTGTTTAGATTCCGTTACTGCCTACATCACTTCTGCTAGAATGTCAAAGGGCCCCACGCCCAGTTATTATGGCAGTCTGTTGCCAAGCAAGTGCCACTGGCTAGCTAAGAAAGCAAAAATGTATACATCAACGGGCTATTCCAACTGTTGAGATTGGCAGGACAACAAAAAGGAAGAATGTTCAGCATCATCAGTGCTTCTTATCAGTCAGGCATCAGTGCTCCTCTCCATCTTTCTGAGCGCTGGCGCACTGTCACAAAGACAACCACCACATCCTGGATTAATGACATATTGTCACCATCTGTCTCTGCCCTAAAGTGGCTTTGTTTTGGACTCCCTGATGGACATTATTATGTATCCCCTGTCTTGTTGTTTTCTATCTCCACCTTCCCCACTTGTCATAGTTTGTTTACTTCCTGGTGTGTTTTCTGTGTGTTTGTATCTGTTCACTAATTGTTTTGTCTGTCGGCCATTTTGGTTCAGGTGTTGTCACTTCCTTCATTAGTCCCCTATTTAAGCCTGCCCCAGTCCAGTGTTCTGTGTCAGATCTTCCTGTCGTTTTGTCAGTGAGTACCTTTAATTTACACTTTTTAATTTAGCACTGTCCACTTGCGATGCAATTGCTGAAGATGCATGTTAAAACCAAGTGAAAACAGGGTCTTTGTGAGTATGATGCCATACAGTAGTTTAGTGTCTTGAAATATATATATAACAGTTTACTGTAAACACAGGCACATGAATCTATTCTTTCCAGCATGCTCTGAGGTGGGGTTGGACATGTCTTAATGTGTATAAGCGTGCACTCCCCAGATTTAGAATAATTTGATCTGTGGTTCTATCACTTAAATCTCTGAATTATTGCATGTAGGCCTAAAGAATGTCCTGCTATTTTACTGTAAACTTATGTATTAGGCAGACAAATATTTTGTTCGTCAGTAAGAAGCAGGCTAAGCAAATTGCTGTCTTCCCAGCCTGGTTGGACTTGCTGGAATTACATTTTAAGTGGGAAAAGTGTTTACCCAAGTTGCTTTGCAGACTTTCAGGAAGATCCGATATGTTACCATCCATTATTCCCATACAGTGTGAATGTGGTAAAAGCTTTTCTATTCACTGACTTAATTTACATTTGTCAAAGACTGTCCTTAATCAACTTCTAAATCAATTTGTTGTCTTTGATTATGTCATTGTTTAATATTTGGATACCATCCATTTTCATATTGCTTATCTTGGACGTGTTGCAGTGACAGCAGGCTAAGCAGGGTCCCCCAGACATTCTTCTCCAGAGCAACCCTCTCCAGCCCGTCCTGGGGGATTCAGAGGCGCTACCAGGCCGGGTGCCCAAACCACCTCAGCTGACTCCTTTTGATTCAAAAGGGTAGCGGCTCGACTCTGAGCTCCTCAGAGTAGAGCAGCTGCTCTGAAGTCCTCGACCATCCTCCATGGAGAGGAAACTCAATTCAGCCGCTTGTATCCATGATCTTGTTCTTTGGTCACTACCCAAAGCTTGTGACCATGGGTGATAGTTGGAATGTAGATGCACATGTAAATCGAGAACTTAACCTTCTGGCTCACTCACTATATCTATTGCTGTCCTCTAAAAGCCAGGGCTCACCAGTAAAGAGGGGTGTACTGGTGATTAGCGGCCTAGCAAGACCCTCCCTTCTGCAAATAACCCTGTTTCACGCCAGATTTATCCTGCCACAGTATTCTTATGCCTTGGTCAACGTTGTAGACTCTGGGGCCGATACAGCATCCTTGCTACTCTGGAGGTCTCTGTATGTGTGGCAGCCATACAGGAAAATCTTCAGACGCCCCCTTGATGTGACAGAGGCTGGCAAGTGTTTGGGGCCTTATAGAAAGCGGAGGGAATATGGCCTATCAAGTAATCTAGACCCCAAACTTCCTATGATCAATTTTAGAAATGGTTAAGGCATCAACTTTGATATCAACCAGGCAGCTCAGAATCACAAACCGCCAATAGTTAATGATTCAATAGTCAAGAACTTTATTTGTCACATGCAGGATATGCAGCAAAATGAAAAGTGGCAGTGCTCCGCAGAATGTGCAAAACAATACTATAGATAACATGAAGAATCTGAATGTTAACAATATTTACTGAAAAATATCTAAAATGCAATATAAAAAATCAGAAGGAAAAAATAGGATGAAGTGAGTACAGACCATGTATGTCATAAGTTAGGTAATAACTTATGAAGTCAAAATGTGAGTGCATGTACTATGACCTAACCACAGCATGTTGTTCAGCTAGTGAGGATCCTTCATGATCCTGCACGTTCAACACATCCTGGAGTACAGGTCCTGCAGGGTGGGGAGTGTAGTGCCTATAGTGCATTCAGCCGAACACACTTAAGTTTGAATATACCACCACTGCGTCATCTGCAAACATGATTGTGTTGGAGCTGAACTGGGCCACACAGTCATGTGTGTACAGGGAGGACTGTAGGGGGCTGAGTACACAACCCTGGGGGAATACTGAATAAAATAATGAATGTGTGCTTTTCCCCCCCATTATACATTGACATGTCAAAGGGTCTCTGTCATCGCACACCTTCCCAGTGAGGTAGTGAAAACTGTTTAAATTAGCTGCAAATTGAAAAAGAACAAAGAAGAAACCCCAAAGGGTACAGTGTAGATGCTAACGAGCCTAGTTGGAACTCTTATCTCCACGTCGCATTGCTTTCCTGCTACAAAACTCTCAAACATCTTGAGAAATGGGTCAGAGTAATGAGTCGTTACCTGT
>OMOU01093088.1:0-10279 GCA_900312585.1 Malacocephalus occidentalis
GTCATCCCCCACAAAACACCAGGAATCTTACAGGAGATAAACTAAAGCATTCAAGGCGCCATAAAAAAAAAAGATGTATTATTATGAATGAACGAATGAATGAATGAATGAATGAATGATTGCTGAGTTAATTAACTTATTTTACTTGAGTAGCTTGTTGGACTGGACCAGTTCCTGGACCAGGGACCGTCTCTTCTCGGAGTCCCCCAGCATGGCCTTAATCGTGGCTCGGATCTCCGCCGCCGCCGCCTTGTCCAGCAGAACCAGGTCTGGACACAACCGGACAACACGAAAATACTTCAATGGCCCTTTAATACAATTACATTTAATTTACCAACTAAACACAATAACAAAGAATAATTTAGCATGATGGGTCATTCCTGTTGGGTTATGTTGTAATGCATATATTCTGCACAACGTGGTATTATTCAGTGATAGCAGTGCACACGTGCAGATATTTATATCTGCACACGTGCAGATATTTACCTGGAACCTTTTTATTCTCAACTGGATCTGCAAAGTGGACGCGATTGAATCCGTGGCTCTGCAGCAGCTTATTCACGCAGTCCCACTCCACCTGCTCCTGCTGTAGACAGAGGTGGTCAAATAAAAGAGAGGACTATTGTGAGTACAATCGACAGGCAGGACAGACCTGCACCCACATTGGAGACACCGGACGTCAAAACCTCTACCTGGAACTGACTGTAGGTCCACAGGTAAACATACGTCTTGTCGTTGGAAGCAACACTCTTCAAGTCCATGTTCATGTTCAACACTTTGCTCTGCATGGAAATATCGATTTGCAAAAAAAAAAAAAGAATCTATCCGTTTTTACAGTTACAATTCCTATCTACAAAAAAGAAATATTGTTGGTAGGCGTAGGACTGTCACGGTGCATATGAGGAACAGTCGGACTCAGCTTGCAAACGATCACGTTACTACCATAGTAGGCGGTCGACCGACGGTGTACAACACACGGGTGAACTGCCGCCGCCTACTGGACATTCATGGAGTTGCTCTTGTGTCTTTACGCAATCAAAGAGAATAGGTTTGAGCAATGTTTTATCGCAAATGAAATAAATCTGTATGGAAAAAGTCCGTATGGAAAAATGTATGCACGTGAATCAAAAACGTTTGATTTGCAAATCTAAAAGTTTTGCGTGGAGAGCTGCGATAGTAGAGCCAACATAGAGCTGAGCTCTGGATAAACATCTGCTAACCTTTGAGGATTTACACGGAAGAAACAGGAGGACTCATCAGCTGAACACATGACACAACATTCGGTTGGAGTTGTTTATTACCATTAGGCTTCAGCATAATACAGAAGAAATGTATGCATGCATTTATTATTATATTATTATTATATATATTATTATATGCTATTATATTATTATTATTATTATTATTAATAATAATAATAATAATAATAATATGTTCTGATATGCACTGTAGATTCCGTATATTCTCTGCAGATCTTACATTTGCAGGGTGACTTTTGTACCTTCGTCAGACACTTGCACTGCTCCCTGTATATACCCCGCTGTACTCCCACCGGTGTATACGCACTACTGCCTATCCCTCTGTCCACACTGCACATACCTCTATGTATAACGTACACCATATATATATATATTTATGTAGACATACCTATTATGCACACCTATCTATATGCACTCCGTAGATTCAGCACATTCCCTGTAGATTGTGTACATTCTATGTAGATTCTGCTCATACTGCTTACTGTTTCACTGGTCTACTGTTCAGGTTAGACGCTAACTGCATTTCGTTGCACTGGTATGCGTACTCTGTGCAAGGACAATAAAGTTGAATCTAATGTCATCTAAAACATCTCACGAGCTCTGTGTTTTATCCTCACTCAAAGTACCATTGCGTCAGCATCTCATGCACTCCAAAACCCTTTATGGACAACCTTTGCATATGTCCTAAGCGCAACACTAGCACACACTTTGCTAAGCTCATCTTTGGCATGAACACGCTGAACGAAAAAAGAAACAAAAAAAACACTTTTTCATGAGTTGAGGCTTTTTTCTATGTACGCAAGAGGCCGATTTCTCTCAAAACCTTTGCCGAGGTAATCCACCCACCTGACAGGTGTGGCAGGTCAAGATGGTGATTAGACAGCATGATTAGTGCACAGGTGTGTGCCACAGGCCGGTCACGATTAAAGGCCACTCTAAAATGTGCGGTTTCATCACACAGCTCAATGCCACAGATGGCACACGTTTTGAGGGAGCGTGCGATTGCTGGCATGCTGACTGCAGGAACGTCCACCACAGCTGTTGCCCGTGAATCGAATGTTCATTCACTCTACCGTAAGCCGTCTCCAAATTCGGTTCAGAGAATTTGGCAGCACAGCCAACCAGCCTCACAACTTGCAGACCACGCGTCATCCCAGGACCTCCACATCCGGCATCTTCACCTGCAAGATCGTCTGAGACAGCAGGCGCAACAATTGGTTTGCATAACCAAAGAATTTCTGCACACCGTCTCAGGGGAGCTCACCTGCATGCTCGCCGTCCTCACTGGGGACTCGAATGGGCAAATGCTCACCTTTGATGGCGTCTGGCACTTTGGAGAAGCCCAGGGGCACGGTGGCACAGTCGGTAGCGCTGGCGCCTCACAGCTAGAAGGTCCTGGGATCGATTCCCGCCTGGGACATGGTTGGTTCTCCCCATGTCTTCAGTGCTGGGAGTTCCTGAACAGCCCTTTCTGTGTGGAGTTTCCATGTTCTCCCCGTGCTCCCTGGGGTTCCTCCGTATATATACACTGTATATAAAACCCCTCTAAAAACATGGAAGAAGACCGTCGCCTGTATACGTCGCCTGACCAGCGGCAGTTGGAACGAGGTGGTCCGCGGGTGCTTCACTAGCTGCCAACCGCTCCTGGCCTGACCGCGGAGGAACAATTTCATGGCGACACATATGGGGGCGTGTGTGTGTGTGTGTGTGTGTGTGTGTGTGTGTGTGTGTGTGTGTGTGTACTCCCAAGTACACAGTACACACACACACACACACACACACATAGGTGTCGCCACTTTTAACCCATCCATGGCCATCTTCCTCCGCGGTCAGGCCAGGAGCGGTGGGCAGCTAGTGCAGCGCCCGGGGACCACCTCGATCCAACCGCCGCTGGTCAGGCGACGGTCTTCTTCCATGTTTTTAGAGGGGTTATATATACAGTGTATATATATGGAGGAACCCCAGGGAGCACGGGGAGAACATGGAAACTCCACACAGAAAGGGCCGTTCACGAAATCCCAGCACTGAAGACATGGTGTGAACCAACCATGTCCCAGGCGGGAATCGATCCTAGGACCTTCTAGCTGTGAGACGACAGCACTACGACTGTGCCACCGTGCCCCCTAAGACACACCTGTGCAATAATCCTGCTGTCTAATCAGCATCTTGATATGCCACACCTGTCAGGCGGATGGATTATCTCAGCAAAGGAGAAGTGCTCACTGACACAGATTTAAACAAGTTTGTCGACAAGATTTGAGAGAAAGAGACCTTTTGTGTCGATAGAAAAAGTCTTACATCTTTTATTTCAACTCGCATGCAACAAACCGCGTGCGTGCGCGTGTGTGTGTTGCTACAATCGGCACAGAGTCACTGAGGAACCATTACCCGATAGCCCAAACGCAGGGTGGAGGTCCTCCTGGGTGGGTTGGAGCTGGAAGGTGTGGATGTGTGTCAGTCTGTCTGAGGAGCATGTGGGGACACCCTGTGGGGGCGCTCTGTAGAAGGACAGAGTGCCAGCAGGCCGGTCCACATACACCCCTAGCCTGTTAGAGCTGGAGCCGGGGGGATGTATGGCTCCGCCACTACCTTTGTACCGGGCATTGTAACAAGTGAGGCTGAGAGGTGGTGGACCTCTACCATCGGAGCAAAGAAGACTCCAGGACTTGTCGTTCCACCCGAGGCTGCTATCATAACCCGCTCCCCTCCTTGTGATTCCCCTGTATGTCACTCCCATAGAAACAATTCCGCTCCACTCCACCTCCCAGTAGCAGCGGCCCGTCAGGCCCTCTCGACACAACACCTGGTGCCAGGAGTCAAACCTCTCTGGGTGATCGGGATAAGACTGCTCCTCTCCAACCAGCGTCACCGTCCTGTTGTCCTCAGACAGAGAGAGGTGTCTGTGGACTGTGTTTGGGTCCAGTGTGAGTTCACAGGCATCTGGAGAACAAGACATGATTAGGTTGTCATTGGTATGATGAATAGCATCCTAGTTATTATGGTGTTATGACTAATGTAATATCGTTATAAATAATAACTGTAGTTTTTACAATACTTCAATATGTCTCATCAGATTAACAATAATACGAATGATCGTAATTCATAAATAATAATACAACGACAATAATACCTATTGTATTTCATACAAGTAGGATTCATTGTGATTGTTAACAATATTAATATACACAATATTAAGGGACATGATGTCAACCATCGTCTCCATTCCCAGTAGGACTTAAATCACCTCCTGTGTGTGGATGGACTTTCCATCTAAATAGTGAGTGTGTGTTGGGATGAATCAAACTAAACACACACTTACACTTGTTTAGAGCTGGTTTCAGCCTCCACACTCCACCGTGCGCCACACTGGGGGGAGGGGGGGGGGACGAAGTGAGACGTTGTCTTTAAACATGACAACATTCACATTCATAATCTGCCGCATCATCACTTTGTACACAACATGAGTTACAGCAGCTGGTTGAATCCTTGGAGGAGACATTGTCCCTGAGTGCTGAGCTGTCCTCTCCATACCTGAGAGTGTCCAGTCTCCAGCGTGGATCCTCCAGTCCAGCAGAGAGCAGCGTAACTCCCGAGTCTCCTGGGTGATTGTAGCTCAGGTCCAGCTCTCTCAGATGGGAGGGGTTGGAGCTCAGAGCTGAGGCCAGAGAAGCACAACCGTCCTGTGTGACCAGGCAGCCAGCCAAGCTACACACATGAGCACACACGCACACACGCACACATACACACACACACACACAGGATTAGTTACTGTGGGATTATATTGTATCAATTGTTTTTGGTGGGATTATTTTTTATCAATTATTTTGTATCAATCATAAGGTTAAGAAATATATGTGTGTGATTATATAGTGAGGTAGACATAAAGTGATATAAATAAACGGTATGCTTTGCTCAGCCTTATGGGAGTAGGAGATAACCAGTTGTATAGTCATGAAGGGAACGGACAACAGGAAGTGTACCTCTGTATCAGCAGAAGAAGAAAACTGTATGCATACAGAGAGGCAAGGTCAGCTAGGTTACTATGCGACTACAAGCAGATGATTACGCTATTGACAAGTAAAAAATACAAACAGCAAAATCAAGCCTTATATGGAGTTGTCTGCTGGAGGTTTGAAGACCACCAGATCTGCTGCCAGTTGAAAACCACGCCCCATTCTAAAGTAGAAATATGTGAAGCTTGTAAGAATCGGGGCTCTCTCTTGGAGGAAGGCACTAAGAGTGACATCTCTACCATAGATGCGCCCTGGTCCCCGAATCTGAGGAGGCCTACTTTGCAAAGTATTACTTGTATCTTGTTCTTGATTTATGAAATGTACGTAAAGGGTTTTATAGTAATTTGGCATTTGAAGTATTCTTTATTAGCAGACGAGGTAGAAAGAAGATGACATTTCTCTCATAAATATTCTATACTTGAGCATTCTTACATTTTCCTTTCAAAACTGTTGAATCTCTACTGATATTGAACCTTGTGGTGTAACTGTTTGCACATTGAGTAAAGCTGACCTGAGAGTTTCCAGTGTACAGTGTGGACTCCCCAGTCCAGCAGAGAGCAGCTCCACTCCTGAATCCTGCAGATCATTGGTACTCAGGTCCAGCTCTCTCAGACTAGAGGAGCTGGAGCTGAGAACTGAGGCCAGAGCTCCACAGCATCTCTCTGACAGATGACAGCCATTCAGCCTTCACACAAAATGAACAGCAAATATTATCCAGTGAATAAAAATAGATCTTTAATTGTTAATGGTTAAAAGACAAAAAAAAACAGTCAGTAAGACGCATCATTATACTTCCAACAAAAAGCAGTGTTTAACGAAGAGGCTGTTGTTAAACTTTACTAAACAGCTTTAACCTTACTGTATGACTACATGATAATAACAATGGAATACAACATACACCTTCTATACAAACTGGAAGGATATAACTTTGACTAAAGCTGACCTGAGAGTTTCCAGTGTACAGTGTGGACTCCCCAGTCCAGCAGAGAGCAGCTCCACTCCTGAATCCTGCAGATCATTGGTACTCAGGTCCAGGTCTCTCAGACTAGAGGAGTTGGAGCTGAGAACTGAGGCCAGAGCTCCACAGCATCTCTCTGACAGACGACAGCCATTCAGCCTTCA
This sequence comes from Malacocephalus occidentalis, assembly GCA_900312585.1. Lineage (NCBI taxonomy): Eukaryota > Metazoa > Chordata > Actinopteri > Gadiformes > Macrouridae > Malacocephalus > Malacocephalus occidentalis. The sequence goes on from OMOU01093088.1 coordinate 6,395, forward strand.
CACAAAAGACACAGGAACACGCTATAAAGTGTGATTAAAGAAACATACGATTTTTTAATCATGTTCATAATGCAGCAAATATTAGCCAGTGAATAAAAACTGATATTTAAATGTTAATGTTTAGATGTCAAAAAGATGTAAAAATAGTCAATAAGACGCATCATTATACTTCCAACAAAAAGCAGTGTTTCACAAAGAGGCTGTTGTTAAACTTTACTAAACAGCTTACTGTAACAAGGGAATTGACAAAAGCTGACAACAATCAAGGGCAGGGAAACAGAACAGCACAGACTACAAAAATGACAGACAACTACAAAAATGGCCGACAGGATCACAACACATGAAAGACAAGGGGAAACTAACGACAAGCAGGGGGAAGATCAATAATATAAACAGGTCACAACAGAAAACAGAACAGAATGTGACCACATGATAATAACAATGGAATACAACATACACCTTATACATTCTATACAAACTGGAAGACTATAACTTCTCGACAAAAGCTGACCTGAGAGTTTCCAGTGTACAGTGTGGACTCCCCAGTCCAGCAGAGAGCAGCTTCACTCCTGAATCCTGCAGATCATTGGTACTCAGGTCCAGCTCTCTCAGACTAGAGGAGTTGGAGCTGAGAACTGAGGCCAGAGCTCCACAGCATCTCTCTGACAGACGACAGCCATTCAGCCTTCACACAAAACACACAGAAACACGCTATGAAGTGTGATGAAATGGTTTACTATAAATGTTTTAACTCATGTTAACGTATGAGATCGCTAAAAATGTCATTATGTTTTGGGGTTAAATGTTTAATATTGCATCATTTTTTATTGGAAATAATGTTTAGCATATTTCACTTTTATATTCTATTATTATCTATATTGTGCTGTGTGTCCTTAGTGCAGCTACAGAGATGTTTTGTATATTATTAGAACCGTTTTTTTATTTGAGTGTTATGTACTGTCACAATCTGCCTCTGCCCTCCTCAAGTGACACCCCCTGGTGGACAGTATTATTTATCTCCCCCTGCTGGGCCTCCCACTTGTTGTGTTCCGCCTTTGCCCCACCTGTCTTAGTGTGCCTCCATCCTTGTATGTTTTCCCCATATGTTCTAGTTTGTGTTTCATGTCTTGTTTTCACTTCCCTTGTTAGTGTCCCTATTTAACCTGCCCCAATCCTGTGTTCATTGTGAGATCCCTGTTTGTTGGTGTGTAGCGGTTCGTCATGTGAGTATGCTTCCTGTTCCTGCTTGCAGTTTGTTTTTTGTTTTTTTACTTCAATCATTTTAGTTAGCCTGCCTGCGATTGGGTCCTTCCCCACCTACCTTGCCTACCTGACCTGTGACATGTACAGTACATTTTGTTGCGTGTATATGTTATACATTATTAGTGAACCTACAGAGATGTTTTGGAGGCTTTGACCACTGGCAGCAGCCTCAGAAGATCCTCCTCCGAAGCAGAGTATTTATTGAGGTCAAACATGTCCAGCTCCTCTTCTGATGACCGTAAGATGAAGACCAGAGCTGACCACTGAGCAGTGGAGAGATCTTCCCTGGGGAGGCTTCCGGATGTCAGGTACTGTTGGATCTCCTCCACTAGAGCACGGTCGTTCAGCTCATTCAGACAGTGGAACAGATTGATGCTTCTCTCTGGAGAGAGATCTCCACTTATCTTCTCCATGATGTAACTGACTGTTCTCTGATTGATCCATGGGCTACGTACTGTCTGTCCCAGCAGACCTTGTAGGAGAATCTGATTGGTCTCCAAAGAGAGACCCAGGAGAAAGCGGAGGAACAAGTCCAGGTGTCCGTTCTCACTCTGTAAGGCCTTGTCCACAGCACTCTGGTAGAGGAGATAGACCATGGGTTTCTTTTCAACAGGAGCAGAACACATGGACAGTGGTTGTTCTTGTGAGAGCAGGTTGACACCAGTGTCGATGAAGGACAGAAAGACATAAAGGGCAGCTAGAAACTCCTGGATGCTCAGATGGACGAAGCAGAACACCTTGTCCTGGTACAGCCCACACTCCTCTTTAAAGATCTGGGTGAACACTCCTGAGTACACTGAGGCTGCTCTGATATCAATGCCACACTCTGCCAGGTCTGTTTCGTAGAAGATCAGATGGCCTTTCTCTAGCTGGTCAAAAGCCAGTTTTCCCAGAGAAACAATGATCTCTCTGCTCTCTGAGCTCCAGCGCGGATCTCTTTCGGTTCTCCCGTGATACTTCCTGTCCCCCTGTATGGACTGAACCATCAGGAAGTGGATGTACATCTGAGTCACAGTCTTGGGCATCTCTTCTTCCCTCTGGGGTGTTTTGAAGAGGTCCCTCAGAACTGTAGCAGTGATCCAACAGAAGACTGGAATGTGACACATGATGTGGAGGCTTTGTGATGTCTTGACGTGGGAGATGATTTTCCTTGCCAGTTTCTCGTCTCCAAATCTCTTCCGGAAGTACTCCTCCTTCTGTGGGTTGGTGAACCCTCTCACCTCTGTCACCATGCCAACACACTCAGCAGGGATCTGATTGGCTGCCGCAGGGCGTGTGGTTATCCAGATGCGAGCAGAGGGGAGCAGGTCGCCCCTGATGAGGTTTGTCAGCAGCACGTCCACCGAGGTGGACTCTGTGACATCAGTACAGATCTGGTTGTTCTGGAAGTCCAGAGGAAGTCGACACTCATCCAGACCATCCAAGATGAAGACAACTTGGAACCGGTCGTATCTGCAGATTCCTGCTTCTTTGGTTTCAATAAAGAAGTGATGAAGAAGTTCCACCAAGCTAAACTCTCTCCCTTTCAGTAAATTCAGCTCCCTGAAAGTGAAGGGAAATGTGAAGTGTATGTCCTGGTTGGCTTTGCCTTCAGCCCAGTCCAGAGTGAACTTGTGTGTTAAGATGGTTTTACCAATGCCGGCCACTCCAGTTGTCACTATTGTTCTGATTGGTTGACCGTGTCCAGGTAAGGGTTTAAAGATGTCTTCACATTTGATTGGCGTCTCCTCCTTGGTTGGTTTCCTGGAAGCTGTTTCAATCAGTCTGACCTCGTGTTCCTTGTTGACGTCTCCACTGCCTCTCTCTGTGATGAAGATCTCTGTGTAGAAGTCATTCAGACATGTTGCCTGTCCTGCTTTAGCGATTCCCTCAAACACACACCTGAACTTCTCCATCAGGTGAGACTTGAGTTCATGTTGGCACTCGACAGCAACAGTTTCTAAATGAGAAAACAATGGAAGACGAATATTATACATGATATTTCCACAGCAATATGATTGGTGATTTCACCTCCAACCATAAAGTATACCACAATTTACTTTAGGCTGAGTAAACAAACAAGAGACTTACTGCTCACCAACATGAGAGTAAACAGTCTCTTTTCTGCTTCCAAAATAAGAGTCTTTTCTCTGCTTCCAAAATAAGAGTCTCTTACCGCCCCACAGTGCGTCGGCCAGGTCCTCCCGGTTCATCTCCATCAGGCAGAGCTTTGTGATGTCTACCACTCCCTCCATGGCGCGCCTCCTCTGTTCCTCCTTCTTACCATCCACCACCACCCCCTCTTCCTCCCCCTGACTCTCGGAGCATTGTGGGTAATGTAGGAAGAGACGCCCCCACAGCTTCTTCAGCTCCTTGTCTAGAAAAGCGTGTGCGTCCTCCTCAGCCCTCTGGAACAGAGCGAACATCAAGGAGAACTTTAGTGTCACGATCACTTCACCGACCACGGCTCCGGACACGTGAGAATGCACCGATACACACCTGACGCTTGTTATATACCGGGTCTCCTGACACACTGTGGATCTTACCAATCAGATCAGTATTCTATCTGCTACATTCACATGCCTCGATTCTGTCCATATTACAATACACTGGAATTGTCATATTTTACTCTGCCTCAGTTGT
>OMOU01093153.1:0-16951 GCA_900312585.1 Malacocephalus occidentalis
CATAAATGTATTTTTACAAACAGAGCTATTCTCTCACTTTGATACAAGTGTTGATACAATTAAAAAGTTATAGTACAAAACATTTACAAAACATGGCTGTGATATATGCATACTGTTTGGGGTCTGTGGTGTGTGGGGCAGGTCCATCTCTGGTGTGTGGCTGCTGCGGGCCATCATCATGGACTCCTCCACTACATTGATGCTGTTACACTGCATCAGCTCCTGGAGGAGGTTGAAGATCTCTTCCGCCCGGGAACATTTGAAGGCAAAGATACCTGGATAACACAATAATACATGAGGACTACATGTTAAACCTCAATACCTGGAAAAACACAATACTACATGAGGACTATATTCTAAACAGCATTAATATCTTTACGAAAATACGAAAATACATGAGGACAATGTGTTTATTGTTATTTTTTACTTTGTTGTGCTGTAGCCTATAAATAATGTGGTTAATTTATGATTTTTTTTGTATGAAAGTCTGTTGGCTGTGTTTAAGTTTTTAGTACAGTCAATCATCATAATACAATTATGCCCATCATTATTTCTTATTTATATGAACAAATACAGTGTACATTTTATGGCTACTGTCAACTAGAGACACAACCGTATGAAAATGTCATATCATGATTAACATGACCAAAATGGTGGTCGGTTATCAGTATTATTAAAATGTGTTGGAAATGCCTATTTCTGCATTTTTTCAGTGGCAAACAACATGGCCAATATTTTTGCTGTTTTCATAATTTTTCTCAGGTAAAAAATTGTATATACTACTTCTAATATAATACTACTTCTCATTATTACCTTTCAATATTACCTCTCATCATCCTGTGCAATATTCTTAATATCATGTGCGAAACTACTCAATATTACCTTGCAGTATGATCTCGGTATATTACCTTTCATCATCATGTACAATACAACTTCTCATTCTTACTTACATTGCCAACTTATTTTTGTTCATTTCATATCTTGACTATCTTTTTCTTTTAGGCATATTCACTGTCATTCTATTGTTCTATTGTTGCTATTCTTATGTTGTTGGTATTTTTGTTTCCTTGTTTCCTTCAGGTTGAATAAAGTTATATCTTATCTTATCTAACTAAAACTTAAGCTGGGGGGCAGAAAATACAACTGAGGGAGGAAAGCCCCCTCCCGCCCCTCCATGGCGCTAGCACATGTACCAAATGCTCCATATCATTTTACTCAACAAACACTTTCGATAAACCGGACTTCAACACCACTACGGTCTGTGTCCGTGGAGGTGCCCTGAACTAAAGGCCGTTTCACACCAAGAACGGAATTTCGTCCAGAAAATAAAACTGTAAAAAAACAGTTTCTTTGGGTTCTTATGAAGCCTTGCGCACCATAGCCGAACATTCGTGTGGAGAAAAACATTTTCGTCTAGGACCTTGACTCCTGCGGATTTCCCCATGTGGAAATATACAGTTGACCAATGAAGTCCTCATAGATAGCATTCTCCCGAAATACAAAATGTCCCAGGAAAGAAATTCGGCCTTAGCCATATCCCCTCCAGCTGTCCCAAGGTGGGAGGCGTGTTCATGTGCTGCGCACACACTCGCACACATCAGGCGCATGGCATCACGAATGACAGGATTGCAGAGAGGGCCGGTAAAGAAGCACACGTGGCCAGTCCACCACAACGCCTGATCAATGTAGTTTCTCAACACCCAATATTATACAACAAACACCATGACGACTACCTGAACAACCAAATAAAGGACAATATATGGCTTGAGATTGTCCAGAAGCTCTTATCCCCCATTTCAAATATGTATTATTATATAATTAATTAACTTTGTTGTTACATTAGTTTTTTTTTATTTTTATAAATCACCCGATCCTTTGGTTTTGTATATTATCATTATCATTATTGTTATTAGTAGTATTGTTGTTGTTATTATTATTATATTATGATTACTGTTATTATATTATATATTATTATTATTATTATTATTCCACGGTCATTCGGTGGCGACTGTGATATAGCCGTCGCTCCTGGATCAGCCGATGGAACTCGCCAGTGGTGTAGCCTATTGGCCATCGGGCATACCTGGACTGCCGCATTAGTGGGCCGATGGACCGTCCCAAAAATGCTGAACCGCCCCTGTGAGCGTCTTTACCGGCAATCCTATCATTGTTCATGCGTGTTCCCGGATGGACCCAGAACAGGCACGCAACATGCGCAGAACTCGCGATGTTCCTGCATCTCTCCAACATTGGATGGACCCAGAACCTTCTCTTTTTCTTTCTCAGCAAAGAAGGAGGACATCGCCGTCACTACTACTGCTTGACTCAATTATTCTGCTCCACATGTTGTTTGTTTTCTTTTACGAAAATGGAACACAGCAATGCTGATAATCCGCATTTTGCATCGCACTGGTGTGAAACGGCTTTAAAGCCACGTATGTGGTATTGAAGCCCTGACGATGGTACACTGCAGTAGAGGCTAATGAATCAATTTGACATCACTGAACAGCCACTGATGTCTTGGATTTGCAGTCGTTCGATTATGTTGTTGTTGGATGGTATACGCCATGAAGGCGACAGTGTTCTAACGATAAACAAAAAAGTGTCAGAATCTTTTACATTTTAGATTCTTCAAAGTAGCCACCTTTTGCTTTGATAACAGCTTGGCACACTCTTGGCATTCTCTCAATCAGCTTCATGAGGTCGTCACCTGGAATGGTTTCCATTTAACAGGTGTGCCATGTCAAGAGTTAATTTATGGAATTTCTTGCCTTCTTAATGTGTTTGAGACCATCAGTTGTGTTGTGCAGCGGTAGGGTTGGTATACAGTGAATAGACTACTCGACTATTCGACTACTGTACTAATCCATATTATGCCAAGAACCACTCAACTAAGTAAAGATAAACGACAGCCCATCATTACTTGAAGACATGAAGGTCAGTCAATCCGGAAAACGTAAAGAACTTTGAATGTATTGTCAAGTGCAGTCGCAAAAACCATCAAACATTATGATGGAACTGACTCTCATGAGGACTGCCCCAGGAAAGGATGAGTTACCTCTGCTGCAGAGGATAAGTCCATTACAGTTATCAGCCTCAGAAACCGCCAATTAACAGCACCTCAGATTAGAGCCCACAGAAATGCTTCACAGAGTTCAAGAAGCAGACACATCTCAACATCAATTGTTCAGAGGAGACTGCGTGAATCAGGCCTTCATGGTTGAATTGCTGCAAAGAAGCCACTATTGAGGAAGAACAACAAGAAGAGAATTGCTTGGGCGAAGAAACACAAGGAATGGACATTAGACCAGTTGAAATCTGCATTTTGGTTTTTGTTTTTCAGAAGGATAATGAGCCCAAACACACCTCCAGGATATGGAAGGGCTATTTGACCAAGAAGGAGAGTGATGGAGTGCTGCGTCAAGTGACCTAGCCTCCACAATCAACCGACCTAAACCCAATTGAAATGGTTTGGGATGAGATGGACAGCAGAGTAATTTGACAAATAAAAAGAACTTTGACTTTGACTTTGACTTTGAGAGTGAAGGAAAAGCAGCTAACAAGTGCTCAGCACCTCTGGGAACTCCTTCAAGACTGTTAGGAAACCATTCCAGGTGACAACCTCATGAAGCCGATTGAGAGAATGCAAAGAGTGTGCAAAGCTGTCATCAAAGCAAAAGGTGGCTACTTTGAAGAATCTAAAATATAAAACATATTCTGGTTGTTTAACACTTTTCTGTTTACTACATAATTCTACTTCTACGGTTACTACACATATGTATACATAACTTCTTCCCCAAATATCTTTCCCCACATCATGCATTGAGCTAAAAATCTACTGAAAGTGGTCATCTTGAAAATGTCAGTTTCGTGCTCTTTGGCGACATCTATGACAAAAAGCGGTAACTGCAACGAAACAGTGATGCATGGGTGACGTCAGTCCACTGGCAGTTGGCACCTGGGCTGCGCCTCCATAACAAATGGAAGTTGTCAGCAGACATGAAGAAAAGAGGGTTTACTCTATCAGAGACCAAAGTAGTCACTTCTACTTATGCTCTCTGGTGGACACATGGGACAAATCACTGCTTGGTGATGGAAAATGTGTCACGTCGCATTTTAATATTGCAAATGCAAGGGCTTTTATCAGTGGACCATAGGCTCAGTCTCCATTGTGTTAACTTGTTTGGCGATAGATAGTGCCTTTACAAACATTTATTTACAGGAAAATCTTGAAATGCCTTACTTTAGATGGATTAAAAATATCCGGAGTGTTGGCACCACCTTCCACCATGTTGTATGATAATGGCATTGTAAACAAACCCACGTTGCATGCAGTGCCTGCACACTTGCGTCTGGGAGACTGTCGCTTACTTTGGTTGATGGGCAGTATTTACGTCCAATTTAGCGACCACAGTTAATTTTAGCTGCAAAATGATTCATATTCAGCGCTACCTGACTGGCCTGTTGAGATGCTGTCAGAAGCATCCCAGAAGCAACATCCGTCCAAAATAGACTTGCTGCAAATTTGAAGCGAAGCAGAGCGTAGTGTCGCTTCTGGGGCACTTCTGGGATGTGACGCTTCGCATCTGGTGGAACAGCAAACATTGACTAGAGTGGTGGCGATCAGCTCTGTCAGCACCTTGCTGACGGAACACAGACAGATCTTGTGGAATTAAGGGGTTAATCACTCCTCCCGTGGTTGGAGTGGTTCCTCAAAGTTTGATTCTCACTTTTGCCTTGCTTATCTCATCATGTTTACAATAGAATTATTAACAGAATGTAATTAACAGGAATGCACTGATCACACCTACACAAGAAGACGCTTTATTAACCGACTTGTGTGCTGTTCACGGTATATTTTTGAGAAGTGCAGCAGTTGGTCAGTCAGATCAAGTTTAACGCAGCTGAATTGTTACTCACCCTGCCCAGTCTGACAGCGGCGACCGCTCTCGAAGGAGAACAGGTTGGAGTCATAGCCGTAGCGTCGCAGGCAGAGGTAGGGCCACCGGATGGCATCTCTCTTGCGTGTGTGAAGGATGAGCTCGGTCTGTGTGAGCTCCATGTTTCCAGAACCCAGTTCATTCCCCTCATCATCTACATTGGTCACCTGTCAATCACGACACATTCAAACTGACAATCCTACATAATTTAAAAGAGATAATCAATCAAGGCTAATCATTTCAGCATCTATAAAAATTGTATGAATAGCTAAAGACTCATGAGCTACATTAGACAGTATAGTCTTTCTGGGCAGTAATTCCAGATGTTTGTGTTTGTCTGTTGTATGTTGAATTACATGAAATCAGGAGTTATGTAGTGTGGCCATTAGTAGAACTGCATATTAAAAAGACGATTATATTGCATAGACATGATCCTACAAATTACAATGTATTGTCGCAAATTAATTTAAACTGTAAATTAGTTGATATGGACTAATCTCTGCAAATATGAACCAAATATGAACCTTGAAGAACGATATATCCCAGAACGATATATCCCAATATCATAAATATAAGACGTGAACTAAAATGTGGAACCTTGAATTTAGTGAGGTGGTTGTCATGGAGGGGGTCTCTGTATAGACAGCTCCAACAGCTCCCCATAGCTTCAGCAGGCCATCTGAAACCTACCAGGGGTTCAACAAATGCAAGAATTAGATCTCTCTATATTATGCTCCCTAACATGTATCAGAGCAACACAAGGAGAGCCAGATCTTACTGAGTCCAGGCCATGGGAAGGGGTTCAACACTCAGTCACAGGAACCTCTGCTGGGCATCGTTGTAAAGAGCAAGCTTGTGGGTTGGATCGACATCTCCAAAGGCAGCACCGTTTTCTTCCTCCTAAAATATTGAGATGAACTTTATTACCCAAACAAGTTATTAAGACACAAGATATGCTTGTATACACGGCGTTATTGCTCTATATCAAAAGCTGTTTTTCTAAAATGCATTCATTATAAAACCTACAGAGGAACACCTATATTTTAGTCCATTATTAAACGTGATGACGCTATGGCGTCCTCGGTATTTGTGAATTAGGTGTGTGTAACTTCAGCTATTTGTCATGTTTTCTTCTGCTTGAGCTTACACATGCTGCTGAAATATTTGTGGAACAACAACACCGCAATGTGCTCCCTACCAAGGCCTGGCATGAGATGCCCAAGCGAGTATCAAGCCTTAAGTAGCCCGAGAGAGCTACCTTACATCAAAGCGAACAAGCTACGAGCTACGATAGTTTACACACTAGTACACTGTCATACATAATGGGAAATGGATGAGACGTTTTACTTCGGGCACTAAAATGAAATGAGAGGATTTCGTCAATTAGTTAAGATGACGCAAATACGAATTCAAAGCGCTTTATTTGCTATACATTTGAACCGCATACATTTTACAGCTACATGCTATGTGGAAGCAGTACTATTGACACATATTTAACACATTTGGGCGACACTAATGTAGGTTACACGATGTGAATGCGATTAGTAGTTAACGGGTGACGGAACGGGTAACGGGAAATAGAGCGATGCTTTGTTACTCACATGTTTGGCACAAATTGTTATTATCCCTATTATGAAGTGAGGTTGGAGCTTGCTAACGCTTATCACGGCTGCTGGTGATGGCACATGGCACTAGCATAAAACGAAGGCAAATAAAGGATGTAGAGATAGCAATAGAACTATATTTCGTCTCCTTGCGCCCCCCTACCGCAGCACAGGCCTTTCTGTGACATTTCCCAACAAGCGGGGTGAAAGTTCAGTTAGACAACGAGGTTTGGGGGCGACAAGAAGGTAAGGAACGCTGGAGGACTGGAGATAGGTAAGGAATGATTTACCAATTGTAGGAGGAGCAACATTCAAACGTTATACAATATAACACTATCTATGTCAATTCAAATTAAGGATTGGACTACTTTGTGAATGTAATTTATTATTAGTCTGCTAAATGCCCTAAACCTAAATGTAAATGTAAAATTAATTGAATCTACATTGGTATTCTAGTATAGCCTAAATTGTAGTATATACCGAGATTAGATTAGATTAGATTAGATTCACCTTTATTGTCATTGCACAGAGCACGCATACCAGTACAACGAATGCAGTTAGCATCTAACCAGAAGTGCAAAGTAGTAGCAAAAGTGCAACAGTATAACAACAGTATGACGAGTACAACGACAGTATGACAGTGAACGGTAACAGTGACAGTAGCCGTATGAGCAGAATATACAGAGAATGTACACCGTCTACAGGAATTTACAGAATCTGCGGAGTTTTGTTCTATATTTTAGATGACTCATATGTGGTTTATTCCTTTGGGTATACAAATGCAAGCGTAACGTTACAGAATCGTGTAACTAAACTTAACTGCAGGAATCAAGTGTTTGTCGACTATTGCTAAATACACCAATAATATGTACACATTTTTTGGTTAATGACCGAATTGGCTGGTGATGCGTGTGTCCTGAGGCTAGACCAATTGAAAACCACCGCTCTATACCTTATACTGTATATCGTATGTTGATACTTCAGTCACACAGTAGTTGATTAGATTATTGTGGAGTATGTTTAGTAATGCAATTGCTATAAGTAGGCGTGTAGTGTGTAGTGTGACCACTACTGTGAATAGTTTTATTTGAAAAAGCAACAATTAATATTTTCCTTGATACATAGCTTATAACACATTTATTACACAACACAAGATGTGTACATCTTGTGTACACCAACCTAGGTGTCGCTAGGCATTTGATAAAAAAGCGAGATTGACTGACATTAATAATTTACTGACTGTCACAAGATATGGGACCACAGCAGGGTTCTTTAATATCCCACTTTTACCCTCTTGCATTCCCTGCAAAGGGGCTGTTATTTATTACGCATGTATGTATGTGATTGTGTATTGTATGTATGTATTCTGTATTGTATTTATATCTCTGTATCCTGTGCAGGACTTTGTAACCCTGTGTTACTTACTGAAGAGTAAGTAACCCTGTGGCTTACTTACTTACCTTACTGACTTTCTTTGCATCTAATGTTACATTTGACAGCTTGATACATTTTCAATTCACACACCATGCAAATAATCCAGATAGCTTAGAACAGGGGTATGAAACTCCATTTCTTGCCGGGCCACATCAGCATTATGGTTGCCCTCAAAGGGCATATAAATATAGGTACTTTTTTTTAAATCATATTACATAATTGTGTCTGTATTTGATTATTATTGGTTTGAGTAATAACTGTAATTAATAACTAACTCTGAAAGCAGAAGTCTCGGAAAAATTATTTCAAACAGACATTCAAGTGTCTAACTATTGTACAATTTAGGGCTGGACAGGGAACATCATCATCAGCCGGGAAATATAGTCAGGCCACCCCAGTCCCAGAGGGATTCTGAAATGATGACATGTCATGTTCAAAATATTAGTAATTGCTACAAAATACTAAATATTGAGTAAAAGCAGAAGACTTCACAACTGCATTAAACATGTATTGACACACACACACGCGCTCATGCCGAATGCCCCTATATTCTCATGTTTACGGTAAAAGATGCATCAATCATTCTCGTCCACTCTTAGGCTTAAGGTAAAATGTCCTTCCACACCACGTCACTGTTTGGTTGAGCGTGTAACTCTCCGTGTCTGAATCTGATGCCGTCGAGAACCGGTGTCAAAGTCAAAGTCAAAGTTCTTTTATTTGTCAAATGTCACTCGGCCACGCACACAAATTACGACCGGACCAAGTTGTGTGAAGTATTCTGCTGCTTGCATGACACATGTTGTATTTTGTATTTTTAAATAAACCTTATCGTGGTGGGGGGGTTTGGGTGCCCCAGTGAACCTGGGAGCTGTGTTGTCTGGTGCAATAGCCCCTGGTAGGTTCTCCCAAAGCAAAGTGGTCCCAGGAGAGGGGCCAGAATCAGAGCGATTTATAGACCCTAACATGAAAAGGCTTACAAAGAACAATGTCACCTCGCCCGGAGAAGGGAAACCGGGGCCACCTTCTGGAGCCAGACTTGGGAGGGGAGCTCGTCTGGTGGCAGGGCCTGGATCCACGGGGCACGGCCGGGCCGAGCCCGAAGAGGCAACATGCAGCCGCCTCCCTGTGGGCCCACCACCTGCAGGGAGAGTCATTGGGGTCGGGTGCACTGTAAACCAGGTGATAGGCAAAGGCGGGGTCCTGGGTGCGCAGATCCCTGGCATCGCCGACTGGTTCTAGGGACGTGGAACGTCACCTCGCTGGCGGGAAAGGAGCAGGACCAACTAGATATGGTTGGGTTTACCTCCACGCACAGCACCGGTTCTGGAACCAAACTCGGGGCTGGACTTCGCTGTGTTGGAGTTTTCCCCGGTGAACGAGAGGGTCGCCTCCATGCGATTGCAAGTCGCTGGGGGGAAGGCTCAGACTGCTGTGTGTGCTTATGCACCACACAGCAGTTCAGACTATGGAGTATGCAGTTCAGCCTTCTTGGAGTCCTTGGAGGGCATCCTGGAAAGGGTGCCATAGTTCTATTAGGGGACTTCAACGCACACGTGGGCAACAATGGAGAAACCTGGAGGGGGGTGATTGGGAGGAACGGCCTGCCCGATCTGAACCAGATTGGTGCTTTGTTGTTGGTGCTTTGTTGTTGGACAAACACCATGTTTGTGGCTCATAAGTATACCTGGTACCGGACCACCTTAGGCCAAAGATCAATAGACTTTGTTGTCGTATCAGCAAATCTGCGGCCGCATGTTTTGGACACTGGGATAAAAAGAGGTGCAGAGCTGTCAACTGATCACCACCTGGTGGTGAGTTGGATCAGATCCCAGGGGAGGTTGGGGACATGGAATTTGAGTGGGCCATGTTTAGAGGCTCCATTCCAGAGGCGGTAGCTAGGAGCTGTGGTCAAAAGGCTGTCAGTGCCTGTCGTGGCGGAAACCTAAGAACCCGTTGGTGGACAGCAGTGGTGAAGGAAGCCGTCAGCCTGAAGAAGGGGGCGTTTTGGGTTTGGTTGACCCAGGGGTCTCCTGAAACAGCAGACGGGTACTGGGAGGCCAAGAGGGCTGCAGCCTCAGCAGTTACGAAAGCAAAAACCTGGGTTCGGGGAGGCCATGGAGGAGTTTCGGTTGGCCTCAAGGAAGTTCTGGCAAACCATTCGCCGACTCAGGAAGGGAAAGCAGGGCTTAACTCAGGCTGTGCTCAGTCGGGAAGGTGAACTGCTGACCCAGACTGAGGATATTGTCGGGTGGTGGAAAGAACACTTTGAGGAGTCTGAAGCCTCAGGGGGAGCCCAACCCATATCCTTGGCAGAGGTCGCTCAAGTAGTCAAACAGCTCTTCACTGGCAAGACGCCAGGTGTGGATGAGATTTGCCCTGAGATGCTGAAGGCTCTGGACATTGTGGAGCTGTCGTGGCTGATACGCTATTCAGTGTTGTGTGGGGGTGAGGGACAGTACCTGTGGCGTGGCAGACCGGGGTGGTGGTCCGCATTTTCAAAAAGGGGGACCAGAGTGTGTGCTCCATCTATCAGGGGATCACTCTGTTCAGCCTCCCCGGGAAAGTTTATTCCAGGGAGCTGGAATGGAGCCTCTGGTCAATTGTCGAACCTCAATTTGACCTCCAGCATGCACCGGGGCAGAGTCAGCACCTCCATGTCTGAGGCCATGGTGTTCAAGTATCTCAGGGTCATGTTCACGAGTGAGGGCAAAATAGAGCAGGAGATGGACAGACGGAGTAGAGCCACTGCTCCTCCGCGTCGAAAGGAGTCAGCTGAGGTGGTTCGGGCATCTGATCAGGATGGATCCTGGGCGCCTCCCTTTAGAGGTTTTCCGGGCACATCCGACTGGGAGGAGGAGAGGTAGACCCAGAACCCGCTGGAGGGATTATATATCTTATCTGGCCTGGGAACGCCTCAGGATCTCCCAGGAGGAGCTAGAGAGTGTTGCTGGAGAGAGGGAAGCCTGGAGAACCCTGCTTAGCCTGCTGTCACCCCGACTCCGACCCAGCCCCGGATAAGCGGAAGAGAATGTATGTATAGATGGATGGATGCGTTAATTAAATATTGCGTTTTGTTTTTCTTTCTTGTTTTTGGAATGACTGTTTGTTTTTGGATTCACCTGGACCCTGAGATGAGCTCTCAAGAGTTGCAGAGAACATAGAGGAAGAGGTTTCTGTGGGAGGTGACAATGTGAGGAGTAGGGGGGTGGGAGAAGGTGACAGAATGGTGCTCAGATACAGGGAGGGGGGTAACAGAGTGCCTAAGTGGCGCAGGACCTTGTGAAGACAAGGTTGAGAGAAAGAGGGTTAGAAACCAATGGATGTAACTGAGGAACGTGAAAAGATGGATGAATACAACTCATGGAATTGGGTAATGCCAAGTCTAACAGTAGTTGGATTATTGATCTTGGAGATGGGAAATGGGTTGACAAACTTGCAAGAAGGAACCTGGAATGGAAAGTTAGTAGTAGACAACATTACTCTCTGGCCCGGGCGGTGAACTGGAGCCGGGGTGTGGGGTCGGTTGGCCGTCCTTGGCCCTTGACCGTCGGTTGGGGGTACACTCAACTGGCATGCAGGATGTGGCATCTGGCTCGAGACCATACTCGAGACCACGGGTGGTTGGTACCCCAGGGTACATTGAATGGTGAGAGACCCGTTGAAGACAAAGGGAAAATGTTGTCTCCCACAGAGTGACCTCCAGCTACCTGGTCCAGGATCTCGAGTCAGTGTGTCTTGGACCGTGGCCTCAATGTTGAGCCTTCCAGCAGCTATGAGGGTGGTGGGATGGTTTCCGCAGAGCTTGGCTGGGAGTCTGCAGAGTACTGCCTGGAGGGAGCATCAGGCTTGGTGTTCTTTCAGCCTGGTCTGTAAGAGAGAACAACATTAAACCGAGAGAAGAACAATGACCACCTGGCTTGATGTGAATTCAGACTTTTGGCTGACTTGAGATACTCCAGAATCTTATGGTCTGTCCACACAATGAACAGTGTCTCTATCCGGTGCCTCCACTCCTCCATTGAGAAACCGCCTTGATTTGGCCTGGATCCATCTGGATGACCCCAGGTGAGAGGATGAATCTTTGTTTCCAAAACAATCTGCTCCTTCTGGCCAGACCTTGACAGTCCTTACAGAGGTTTTCACTCGTTTAATCAGTGGGGAGTACATGGGAAGTAGAAACAGGGAGAGATGGTCTGACTGGCCAAGGTGAGGGAGGGGGGAGGCCTTGTATGCACCTATGTTGGTGTAGACATGGTCCAGGGTCTTGTCTCCACTAGTGGGGCATGAGACATGTTGGTGGAATTTGGGGAATACAGTCTTGGAGTGGTTGAAATCACCCACAACAATAAAGGCTGCCGCGGGATGAGAAGTTTGTTGTTTGCATAATCTGTAAAGACACTGAGCCTTGCGTTGTTCACGCGCCGCCATCTTGGTTCGGAGCGTGTGTGTGTGTGTCTGTGTCTGTGGAGTTAGAGCATGGTGAACTTTGTAATGTTTACAAATTATTACATGAATCCATATTTTGGCAGGTAAGGCATGTATGGAATGTGTGTATTTTACGTTTTAGATTAGACATTGTTTATCCTGGTAATAAATTAGGATTACCTCGTTTGTGGGCAGAAAAAAATAA
Organism: Malacocephalus occidentalis; assembly: GCA_900312585.1. Taxonomy (NCBI): domain Eukaryota; kingdom Metazoa; phylum Chordata; class Actinopteri; order Gadiformes; family Macrouridae; genus Malacocephalus; species Malacocephalus occidentalis. The sequence goes on from OMOU01093153.1 coordinate 12,609, forward strand.
TCCTTTAGTATAAAATCAGGTCTTAGGTCTATAAAAGAAGATGGTTGTTTGGTTGCAGTTGAGTAAACTGATTTGATGGTTTATGTAATTAATATTAATAAACATTCATAAATATTATGAACGTAGAATATATATACTACCATGTAGGACATCCAGGGGAGGGCTTTTCTTCAGAATCTTCCCCATTTCGCCTAGCCTAACCACAACCATTCTGATCAGAAGAGTCACAGTGAAAATAAGACATTTTCGTTCACTCGGATCACTCGTCCCAGAAGGGGGAGTGTCCAACCTGAACTGGCCGTGTTGATTAGATAAGCAAAACCACCCGGTTCGCAAACTGCTGGCTAGAATCGCTTTTACGTTGTGTATCGCGATGTCGTTGTACCGTGATTAATGGGAAGTGACAATAAATATAATATGGATAAATATGGACAAAGTGGGAACACAAAACAAATAACTTCTGTAAGACATTGTTCTTTTCCTGTTTTGCACAATGTAAATGGTAACATTCGAAGTCACGTAACAGTTGTCAAAGTAGCTAGCGCTTTTCATGTTGGTCTCCATTCTCTGAGTAAATATGTTTAGACGATTTATCAGTCATAAAGTTCCAAAATCTTCATTAGGCTTTAAGTGGTGTATATAATTGTTTTGAATTGACTATGGCTGCATGGCCAGTTGGATTGACAGTCCTCCCGCACGTCGGCAGACTGTATGGAGCCTCCATTACATGCAGACAAGTGAAGACATGGTACACAACTCTGACAAACCCATCTTGGCGCCCGCCAAACACTGTGTTTCTTATAGTGTGGACTAGTCTGTACACCGTGATGGGGTCAGTTGATTTGTTCTATTCACTGCATCACTGCTATTCACTGTGATCTGTTTGGCCCATCTGTTTGACACTAAAAGTGCAGGTATGGATATACCTTGTATATAAGGAACTTGTCAGCCTTACTGCAGATGCGCTGTTGCCCATGGGCCTTTATGGAATGCAGTTAGCTTTAAACTGGGCATGGACTCCGATATTCTTCGGTGCACACAAAATGAAATTAGTAAGTTAAAGCTTTGTGAATAAACAACTTGAGAAATCCATATGGATTAGTGAATGTGTCAGAGCTAGACATTTGTTTCCTTCTATTCTAGGCGCTATATGAGATTGTGATTCTCACTGGAACTTTTGGAGTGACTATGTTGCCTTGGTACCCCATCAGCCAGCCTGCTACTATGCTCATGGCACCCTACTCATGGCTGTGTCTTGCCACCTGTCTTAATTACCACATTTGGAAGGACAATCCTGACACAAAAGAGAATTAGCAGCCTAAACTGTATCTGTGATGGGACCAGCATTCTGTGAAGACTTTAAACTAATTTGCGTGCTACACAGTGTAAAACAAAGACTGTGCTTTTAGTAGTACATTTGTTTTTGGTATTTGTATTCACACAAAATGTATCAAATAATTGTACTTTGTATATATTTATTAATTATTTTAAGTTACAACACTTGAATCAATGCATAACCTTTTCTGTATTAAACATGGTTTGATTTCAGTGCAATTCATTACTGATTATTTCTGAAGTAGCAAAAGAGATGGAACCAGCTATTTTTCTGGAGCCTTCTCTGTTACTTCTTCTTGTGGCTTTGATGAGAAGCGCTGCATTAATGTCTTCCATAAACCTTTCTTCTCCTCATCCATCTGCTGCATTTGCTCCACACTCCCTAGAAAAAACAAATTGATTAGATACATAAATACATACGAGAGTACATCCATCCATCCATCCATTCACCTCCGCTTATCCGGGGCCGGGTCGTGGTGGCAGCAGGCTAAGCAGGGCTCTCCAGGCCCCCTTCTCCCCAGCAACACTCTCTAGTTCCTCCCGGGTGACCCAGAGGCGTTCCCAGGCCAGATGAGATATATAATCCGTCCAGCGGGTTCTAGGTCTGCCTCGGGGTCTCCTCCCAGTCGGACGTGCCCGGAAAACCTCTAAAGGGAGGCGCCCAGGAGGCATCCTGGTCAGATGCCCAAACCCACCTCAGCTGACTCCTTTCGACATGGAGGAGCAGCGGCTCTACTCCGAGCTCCCTCCGGATGTCTGAGCTCCTCACCTTACCTCTAAGGCTGAGCCCAGCCACCCTCCGGAGGAAATTTTGTCCGCTTGTATCCGTGATCTTGTTCTTTCGGTCACTACCCACAGCTCGTGACCATAGGTGAGGGTTGGAGCGTAGATGGACCGGTAAATCGAGAGCTTTGCCTTCCGGTTCAGCTCCTTCACCACAACGGACCGGTACAGCGCCCGCATTACTGCTGTAGAGCCTCCGCAACCCTGGTTCCCCAAGATCCTCCTTTCACTGTCAATTACCCTCAACACATGAAGTAACCTCCCTAAACCACCAGAGGGCAGTATTTGTAATGCGTGAAGTCACCACCAGGGGCAACAGCTCGAGGCCTCGGTCCCGACTCACACTAAAGACAGCCCTAAAGGCGGAGGTTAATAAGATCAAACCAATACCTCTTTGTTCACTCTTCCGTTCTGTAACTCGCTCTGTTCGTGCCATCCGTTGGACCCAGATGTGCAAAGAAGTTGGTCCTGCGCTTGACCCAGCCCAACGCCCACTCCGTTTCGCACGTATAGTGGTAATTATATGGTTATTAGATCTAAGAAGCTAAGTGAGTACCTCGTTTGTTTTGACTCTACCAGCCGAGCTGTAGTGCGACATTCCGTTAGCTTAAGTGTTATGATTGGTAATGTTCGTTCGGACCCAAAATGCAGAGACAGAGACGGTAGCAGGTACTCCTTTGTTTTAATTCCAACGTGAGACAGATTGTGACAGAAACAGGTTGGTGTAGCATAAGACTAGTAGGATGTATCATCTGGCGCCGACGGGAAGTCCCAGACAGGTTTATAAAGGAGCCTGATTAGACACGAGGTCCAGGTGTGTCTCGTGGCCCTGCCTGGCCCCAGTAGGACATTAAAGAGACATACCCCGCACCCGCACGGGGGAGAAACAACACACACCCAGAGCACAAACACAAATAATCATGACAGTACCCCCCCTCAACGGACGCCTCCTGGCGGCCCACCAGGCTTCTCCGGAAAACGTCCATAGAAGTCCCTAATGAGGTCAGGATCCAAAATAAGGGAACGGGAGACCCAGGACCGTTCCTCCGGCCCGTAACCCTCCTAGACGACCAGAAACTGGAATCCCCTACCCCGTCTGCATACATCCAACAGTTCCCGGACAGAATAGGCCGGGTGGTCATCGATGAGCCGGGGGGGGTGGCGGGGGTTCAGCCAGAGGGTTGAGAGTGCTGGTCGACACTGGTTTCAGGAAAGAAACATGGAAGACTGGATGGACATTGAGAGCAGGGGGCAGCTTCAGCTTGATAGCACACGGGTTTATGATGCCCGAAATCACATACGGCCCAATGTACTTCGGAGTAAGCTTGTTGCTCTCCGTCCGAAGGGGCAGGTCCCGAGAGGAGAGCCAGACGCTCTGCCCCACCTGGTAGTCGGGAGCCGGAGTGCGGTGACGATCCGCCAGCTGCCGGTTCCGGGCCGCCGTGCGCGTGAGTGCCTCCTTCGCCTCGTGCCATACCCGGCGGACATGTCGGAGATGCTCCTGGACCGATGGAACCGCGACCTCCGTCTCCTGCACCGGAAAGAGTGGGGGCTGAAAGCCCATAGACACTTGGAAAGGGGACATACCGGTAGCGGAGCAGACCAGAGAGTTCCTTGCGTATTCGATCCAGGGCAGATGCATGGACCAGGAGACAGGGTGTTCAGCGGCGACGCAACACAACGCCGACCCGAGGTCCTGGTTAGCTCGCTTCGTCTGGCCATTAGTCTGTGGATGGTAGCCGGAGGAGAGACTGGCTGACGCCCCTACTGCCAGACAAAACGCCTTCCAAACCCGCGATGAGAACTGCGGTCCTCGGTCCGACACGATGTCCTGGGGGATACCGTGGAGCCGGAATACGTGCAGGACCAGCAGGTTCGCCGTCTCCAGAGCTGAGGGGAGTTTAGGGAGCGGAACAAAGTGCACAGCCTTGGAAAACCGATCGACAATAGTCAGACAAACCGTATTACCATCTGAAGGCGGGAGGCCAGTCACAAAGTCCACCGCAATGTGCGACCAGGGCCGATGTGGGACCGGTAGGGGGCGCAGGAGACCAGCCGGAGCACGGTGTGACGACTTGCCGCAGGCACATACGGAACAGGCGGCCACAAAACTCTTGGTGTCGGCAGCCATGGAGGGCCACCAAAACCGCTGTTGGAGAAGGGAGAGCGAGCGGAGAAACCCCGGATGGCAGGCGATCCTGGACTCGTGTCCCCACTGGAGAACG
>OMOU01093159.1:0-10626 GCA_900312585.1 Malacocephalus occidentalis
TCTTCAGCCTGCTGCCCTCTGGAAAGAGACTGCGGAGTCTCCGGGCCAGAACCAGCAGGCTCAAGAACAGTTATTTCCACCAGTTATTTCCAAGAGGCTCAACTCCCTCCCTGCTCTGCCACCCTGCCCCCAATACACACGGACTCTGCCCACACCACCCCCCAACCTTATTGACTGCACATTCCACTTTCCCCTGCCCTGCAATTTGCACAATTGCACAATCTGCACAATCTGCACTACCACACTACCTCACTTTACCGTGCCTTGGACTATTTGGACTGAAAAAAAAGAGAAAAAAAAGAAGAAGAAAAAAACTCTTACTGTGTCACTGTTTATTGTTCACTGTTTTTTGTTTACTGTTTATATTGTTTATATTGTCCTTCTGTTCATATTGTTTATATTGTCTTGACTTAACTGTTTATATTGTCTTCCATTTATATTGTCCTTTATTGTCCTTTACTGTTTAGATTGTTTAGATTGTCTTACTGTCATATTGTATATTGTTTACAGTGTTTATTTATTTTCAATACTTAACCTGTTGCACCGTGGGCCTGAGAGGCATGTAATTTCATCTGTGCTGTATGTCAATATAGCACATTTGACAAATAAAAGAACTTGAACTTGAACTTGAACCCCTCAGACATTCCCAAAACAGCGGTGACCACACCATTCGGGCTGTTTGAGTTTCTACGCATGCGGCTCAATCATTCCAATGGCTGATGGATTCGGTGCTTAGAGACATGTCATTCATCTTCGTCTACCTGGATCCAACTCCTCAGAAGACGAGCACCTAATGCATCTTCGGGAATTATTCACAAGGCTCAACCAACATGGCCTGATCCTCAACCTTTTCGGGTTGCCCTCGATTCGGGTCCGCCTTCCCCCGCCCACACACAGCTCGGCCACTCCGGGAATTCCTCGGGATGGTAACCTTTTATCATCATTTCATCCACCAGGCGGCCCACACCATGCACCCCCTATATGCAGCCCTGAAAGGTAAATCCCTCAACTAAACCATCGACTGGATGCCCGAAAGGGAGGCCACTTTCAAGGCCACCAAAGCTACCCTAAGCCAAGCCGCCATGTTAGCTCACCCGTCACCTAAGGCCTCCATCGCCATCACATATTTATACTTGAAATATGTGATGGTGCCATCACCACCAATGCGTCTGACTATGCCTGTCGGCGCGGTGCACGAGCAATGGGTCGACGGCGCCTGGCAGCCGCTCGCCTTTTTCAGCCACCAGTTAACCCCCAGGGAGCACAAATATAGTGTGTTCGACAGAGAGCTTTAGATGGCTGTTCACCACTTCCGTTTGTGGACCATGTCCAAGGTGGCTGAGCCATGGTCCGCCCATCAGTAGCGCCAACTCTCATTCATATCAGAGTACACCACGGATATCCAGCACATAGCCGGCAAGTCTAACGTGGTCGCAGACAGCCTCTCCAGAGCAGTTGTCGGAGCTGTTCAGCTGGGTCTTAACTGCCTCCGCATGAGCGTGGACCAGGTTTCCAAACATGGGTCCAAGCCCTCAAGGGTTTGGATACTGGGTTATGCCTGGAGTAGGTCACGATCGGTGACTCAGGCGCTAAACTGCTGTGTGACATTTTGACTGGCCAGCCTCGGCTGCTCTTAGTTGGCAAACCTCTCTCACCCCGGCAGGAAAACATTTGTGGAGTTGGTTTCTCAAAAGTTTGTATGGCATGGACTAAAGAAAGATGTGAAAGTCTGGGGTCAACTCGTGCATGGCCTGTCATTGTGCACCGCCATACTAAGGCCCCTTTTGAACCTTTCACTGTTCCTGAGAGGAGGTTTGATCATGTCAACGTTGACCTGATGGGGCACACTGCCCTCCTCTCACAGCTTCACCTACCTCCTCACAATGGTGGACAGAATGACCCGCTGGCCTGTCTAATCCAGACTCGGACCCGGACTCGAACCTGTCAGACATTTGCGCGCAGACTCCGGATTTGGACCCGCCAGACATCCACACTGCTCCCCGTACATACCCCGCAGTACACCCCAGTGTACACGCACTACTGCGTACTGTACATTCCGGACATTCTTATATGCACCGTAGATTCCGCATATTCTCACAGGCACTGTAGATTCTGGTTATTCTCACTCAAAGTAGATTCTGTATACTCTTATATGCACTATAGACCCTGGATACTCTTGTATAGATTCTGGATATTCTTATTCTTGTTTGCACTATAGATTCTGGATACTCTTATATGCACCGTAGATTCTGTATAAACTCTGTATATTCTTAATTGCACTGTAGATCCTGGACATTCTTGTATGCACCGCTGACTCCGTATACTCTTGCACTATGGTTTCCGCACATTCACACACATTCACACACTTGCACTGCTCCCTTACTGTATATACCCTGCTGTACACCCCAGTGTACAAGCACCACTGGCTATACATCTGTCCATACTATACATACCCCAATGTATACCCAATGCCTATACTACCAATTCTCAATGTATAGTGTACATGTATATATATTTATTCAGTCATTTAACTGCTCCAATGTCACACTTTTGCTACTACCTTTGCACTTCTGGTTGGATGCTAACTGCATTTCGTTGTACTCGGTGCATGTGTACTCTGTGCAATGACAATAAAGTTGAATCTAATCTAATCTAAGGCCGCCCCCCTCTCATCGGCAGCATCTGGGGGTCAAACTGTACCATACCACTGCCTATCACCCCCAAGCTAACGGCTTGTGCAAGCGTTTCCACCGCTCCATGAAGGCGGTTTTGTGTGCCGGCTTGACAGACGGCAACTGGGTGGATAAGCTTCCGTGGGTAATGCTAGGCCTCCAGTGCGCCCCCAAAGAAGACCTGCAGTCATCATCCGCTGAGCTCGTCTACGGCCTGACCCTGTGGGTCCCCAGGGGATTTAATCCCGGACGCCACTACTCCCTGGTGTGCGGCCAGACAACGTTCCTCATTGCTGGAGGCCGTTGGGGCATTCACACCCGTTCCCACGTCTCATCAGAGTACCCCTGCATTCCAGGTGCCCCCTAAGCTGCACTTGGCAAGCTTTTTTTTTGTTCGCCACGACACACACCGCGGCCCCCTATGTCCCCCCTATGATGGCCCATTCAGGGTCCTACAGCACTTTTGGGTCAGCCCCCGCGCCGGACTGTCCTCCCGGACATCACAACCCGGTTCCCGTCAGGGTGCCCGCGGACCTGCCAGTACCCCTACCCCCTGTCCTCCATACCTGCCGAGGTTGAGTTGTCGTTCCTCCTCGACATTGGGGTTTGACTATGGGTGAATTCTGGGGGGGGCTTGTGTGGTGGATTGACACAATTCACCCACGGAACTAAGGGTTGGGAGAATGTTTCCACATGTCTTTTTAGTGTGCGGGACCACCGCAGTTATGTGGTTCTATGCTTCATGTCGTGTTAGCTGTTGCTAAAACATATGTTCATTAAACTGCCCGCATTGGCAATTGATACTCCGCCTCCGACTCCCGTCTCTTGGCACTACACTATTCAATTGTTTTGTTAATTCAATTAATTCAAATTGGGTCAAATAGGTCTCATATAACTGTAATAATTAATGTATGTAATTTGTATAATTATACTTTCATAATCATAAGCATGCTAGGGCCTGGTTTGTAAGATATTTATTCAATGCAAAAAGTGGGCCGAGACAGTTTATTTTGCTTTAACAACATAGTCTAGTATGCGTATTTGATTAAATCGGTTATGCGTAGGCCTATGCATTTCTCTCCTCATTTCCTTCTACGAGGGGGCGCGCGGGGAGGGGGTAAAGATTATACATATAAATTGTTAACGGTGTCTTAGGGGGTAAATATCGCCGGAGTTTTCATTTTGTGTTACATTGCTTGACAGAAAGCCACCGCGTGCTGGTGAATACTGAATGGTAATCAGAGCTGGTTGAATAAGTGGCCCCTTCCATTACTGAGAATTAATTCCACTTGATTTATCCAATTTCTGGAGCTGACAATGTTAATTTGTTACTTTATTAACATGTAAATTGTTTAATTAATATTATTATTATTATTATTATTATTATTATTATTATTATTATTATTATTATTATTATTATTATTATTATTATTATCCCTCCATTACTTGACCCACCATAGTCCTCCACAACACATGAGCAGGACCTCCCTGCATGTCAAGTCAACTGTTTAATGTTCATTGTTCATTCCCCCTGACCCCCTACCTCTTGAGAGTTGTCTTCTTTGGAGACGCATTTTTGATGGTCCCTCTGGTCTCTCTTTATTTCTCTGATGATTTTTAATCATCATTTTTATTAGTGCAACAACGTATAGTATTCCTTCAATGGGTTTTCTAACAGCAGAATCCAATCAAACCTGTTGACAAGAAAGGTAGATGACCCCCGCCCTCTCCCTTCCTGAACAAAGCTTAGTGCACAGACACTACAATCATCGAGAGTCATTGCTCACCTAACCTAGAATTTGTCATGGTTAAGTGCAGACCATTCTACCTGCCCAGAGAATTCACATCTACCTTTGTGACTGCCGCCTACATTCCACCCGATGCTGATGCTAAGCTACCCATGCAGGAGCTACATGCTGCTATTAGTGAACAACAAACTTCTCATCCCGAGGCAGCCTTTATTATTGCGGTTGACTTCAACCACTCCAATATTAAGACTGTACTCCCCAAATTCCACCAACATGTCTCATGCCCCACTAGAGGAGACAAGACCCTGGACCATGTCTACAACAACATAGCTGGTGCATACAAGGCCTCCCCCCTCCCTCACCTTGGCAAGTCAGACCATCTCTCCCTATTCCTACTCCTCATTGACTCCCCACTGATCAAACAAATGAAACCATCTGTTAGGACTGTCAAAGTCTGGCCAGAAGGAGCAGACTCAGCACTTCAGCTCTGTTTTAAAAGCAAAGACTGGAGGGAGTTTGCCACCCAGGCTGTGGCACCCACACGGACATTGACTCTTACGCCTCCTCCGTCATGGACTTCATAAACACCAAGATCAACAGAGTCACCACCACAAAAAGGATCACCATATTCCTGAATCAGAAGCCCTGGATGAACAAAGAGGTCCACCTAATGCTGAAAGCTCGCAACAGTGCTTTTCGATCAGGTGATGCGCGAGCCTACAACTCATCCAGAGCTAAACCCACCAACTCCACACCACCATCCAGTGATGCTTCCTTCCTGGATGAGCTGAACACCTTCTACGCTCGGTACGAGAGGTACAACCATGATAGGGCCATCAGGCCTGTCCTTCCTGCGGACCACCAGCCACTAACACTCTCCCCCTCTGATGTATGTGCAGCACTGAGCAGGGTGAGCGCACGGAAGGCCCCCAGCCCTGATGGCATCCCCGGTCAGGTGCTCAGGGCCGCCACACAGCTGACTGACGTCTGGACAGACATCTTCAACCTGTCACTGGCCCAAGCAGTTGTCCCCACGTGCTTCAAAACCACCTCCATTGTGCCGGTGCCAAAACACTCCACCGCCACAAGCCTTAATGACTTCCGACCAGTTGCACTCACTCCCATCATCACCAAGTGCTTTGAGAGGTTGGTCTTGGCTCACCTCGAACCCTACCTACCACCCACACTCGACCCCTTCCAATTCGCCTACCGCCAGAACAGGAGCACAGAGGATGCCATATCCTCGGTGCTACACTCCGCTCTCTCCCACCTGGACAACAAGATCACCTACGTTAGAATGCTGTTCATTGACTTCAAGCATTCAACACCATCATCCCCCCCAAGCTGATATCCAAACTCCTTCAGCTGGGTATCAACACCTCCTTCTGCAACTGGATAATGGACTTCCTCACCAACAGACCCCAGTCTGTTAGGCTGAAAAACACCACCTCCTCAACACTCACACTGAATGCCGGTGTCCCACAAGGCTGCGTGCTGAGTCCTCTGCTCTACTCCCTGTTCACTTACGACTGCATACCTGTGCATGGCTCTAACTCCATCATCAAGTTTGCAGCAACAACAATGAGACAGCCTACAGGGAGAAGTTACAGCACCTTACAGTGTGGTGTGCCAAAAACAACCTGGCACTCAACACCAAGAAGACCAAGGAGCTCATCGTGGACCACAGGAGGACCAAGGGTGTCACACACTCCCCAATCCATATCAATTAAACGGAGGTTGAGCATGTCACCAGCTTCAAGTTCCTGGGTGTTCACATCTCTAAGGACCTCTCTTGGTCCCTCAACTCTTCTGCCCTGGTCAAGAAGGCTCACCAGCGCCTCTTCTTCCTGAGGAGACTGAAGAAGGTACATCTCTCCAGTCAGATCCTGGTGAACTTCTACCGCTGCACCATCGAGAGCATCCTGACCAACTGCATCACAGTCTGGTATGGCAACTGCACCGCCTCGGACAGGACAGCATTGCAGAGAGTTGTGAAAACGGCCCAATGCATCACCGGCTGTTCCCTCCCCAGGAGGCACTACAGATCCCTCCGGACCCGGACCAGCAGATTCAGAGACAGCTTTTTTCCCCAGGGCTGTCACTCTTCTGAACTCTTCACCCCGGTAAGTCCCCCCACCTCCGACATCTGCACATTTGCACTATTCACTACCCCCTCCCCCTACACCATCACCACCCTCCTGAACTTCACACTGACTTCAGACTTGCACACTGGACATTTGCACTACCCTGTATACTGTATATCACTGCACATTATTGTATATATCCTGTACTGTATATGTACTTTATATACCCTGCCGCTCTCTCTGTATATTCTCTGTGGATCCAACATTGCACGTTGACTCCGGACCCGGACCCATCAGACATTTGCACTGCTCCTCATATATACCCCGCTGTATACCCCAGTGTATACGCACTACTGTGTATACCTCTGTCCATACTGTACATACCTCAATGTATATATCTACCTATATTGTACATACCTTAATGTATAGCATACACCGTATGACCAGTTGCATTGTCATAAAGGGAATGGACAACATGAAGCATACCTCTGTATCAACAGAAGAAGAAAACCTATGCATACAAAGAGGCAAGGTCAGCTAAACGTACTATGTAACTACAAGCAGATGATTAAACTATTGATAAGTAAAGAATGCAGACAGCAAAAGTAAGTCTTATATGGAGTTGTCATGCTGACCAGAGGGTGAAGATGACCAAGGGATCAAGATGACCAGATCTGCTGACCAGTGAGGGGCCAATTGGAGAAGACACCAGATCTGCTGGCAGTTGAAGATTAAGCCCCATTCTAAAGTATAAATATGTGAACCTTGTAAGAATCGGGGCTCTCTCTTGGAGGAAGGCACTAAGGGTGACATCGCTTTCCATAGATTTGTCCTGGTCCCCGAATCTGAGGAGGCCTACTTTGCAAAGTATTAATTCTTGATTTATTAAATGTAGCTAAAATGTTTTATAGCAATTCAGCATTTGAAGTATTCTTTATTAGCAGACGAGGTAGAAAGAACACAATAGGTGCATAAATCAATGTGCAGTTCAGGAGGGTGGTGAGGGTGTAGGGGAAGGGGGTAGGGTCTAGTGCAAATGTGCAGATGTTTGGGGTGGAGGGCTCACCGGGGTGAAGAGTTCAGAAGAGTGACGGCCCTGGGGAAAAAGCTGTCCCTGATTGTGCTAGTCTGGGTCCGGAGGGATCTGTAACGCCTCCCAGAGGGTAGGAGGGTGAAGAGTCTCTGGCTGGGGTGGGAGCTTTCCTTGGCAGGCAGTGCTTGCGCTGGACAGCCTCGATGGTTGGGAGGGATCAGCCGATGATGCTTTGGGCCGTTTTCACAACTCTCTGCAGTGCTGTCCTGTCCGAGGCGGTGCAGTTGGTTGAGATGCCATCGAGATGCTCTCGATGGTGCAGAGATAGAAGTTCACCCAGAATTGAGTGGAGAGATGTAGCTTCTTCAGTCTCCTCAGGAAGAAGAGGCACTGGTGAGCCTTCTTGACCAGGGCAGAGGAGTTGAGGGACCAAGAGAGGTGTGAACACCCAGCAACTTGAAACTGGTGACATGTTCAACCTCCGTTCCATTGATATGGATTGGCGAGTATGTGACCTTGGTCCTCCTGTGGTCCACGATGAGCTCCTTCGTCTTCTTGGTGTTGAGTGCCAGGGTGTTTTTGGCACACCACACTGTAAGGTGCTGGACCTCCTCCCTGTAGGCTGTCTCATCATTGTCGCTGATGAGGCCCACAACCGTAGTATTGTAATATATTGTAGTATTGCAAACTTGATGATGGAGTTAGAGCCATGCACAGGTATGCAATAGTAGGTGAACAGGGAGTAGGGGTCAGCATGCAGCCTTGTGGGACACCGGTGTTCAGGGTGAGTGTTGAGAAAGTGTTGTTGTTTAGCCTAACAGACTGGGGTCTGTTGGTGAGGAAGTCCATTATCCAGTTGCTTGGAGGGGATGATGGTGTTGAATGCTAAGTTGAAGTCGATGAACAGTATTTTCACCTAAGTGTTTTCCAGGTGGGAGAGCGTGGAGTGTAGCACCGAGGATATGGCATCCTCCTTGCTCCTGTTCTGACGGTAGGCGAATTGGAAGGGGTCGAGTGTGGGTGGTAGGCAGGTTTTGAGGTGAGCCAAGACCAGCCTCTCGAAGCACTTGGTGATGATGGGGGTGAGTGCAACGGGTCGGAAGTCGTTAAGGCTCTTGGCGGTGGAGTGTTTGGGCACCGGCACAATGGAGGTGGTTTTGAAGCACACGGGGACAACTGCTTGGGCTAGTGACAGGTTGAAGATGTCAGTCCAGACCTCAGTCAGCTGTGTGGCGCAGGCCCTGAGCACCCGACCGGGGATGCCATCAGGGCCGGCGGCCTTCCGTGCGTTCACTCTGCTCAGTGCCGCACCTACATCAGAGGGGGAGAGTGTTAGTGGCTGGTGGGCTACAGGAAGGACAGGCCTGATGGCCCCCTCATGGTTGTCCCTCTCGTAGTGAGCGTAGAATGTGTTCAGCTCATCCAGAAAGGAAGCATCGCTAGATGGTGGTGTGGAGTTGGTTGGTTTGTAGTCTGTAATGGCCTGGATGCCTTGCCACATGCGTCGGGGGTCGGAGTTCTTGAAGTTCTCCTCGAGCCTTAGCTTGTAGCTTAGCTTGGCCTCCTTGATTGCCCTCTTCAGGTTAGCTCTGGAGGAGCTGTAGGCTCGCGCATCACCTGATCGAAAAGCGGCATCGCGAGCTTTCAGCATTAGGCGGACCTCTTTGTTCATCCAGGGCTTCTGATTCGGGAATACGGTGATCCTTTTTGTGGTGGTGACTCTGTTGACCTCTGTGTTTATGAAGTCCATGACAGAGGAGGCATAGGAGTCAATGTCCGTGTGGGTGCCACATGAAGCCTGAGTGGCAAACTCCCTCCAGTCTTTATTTCCAAAACAAAGCTGAAGTGCCAAGTCTGCTCCTTCTGGCCAGACCTTGACAGTCCTCACAGACGGTTTAACTCTTTTGATCAGAGGGGAGTACATGGGGAGTAGGAACAGGGAGAGATGGTCCGACTGGCCCAGGTGAGGGAGGGGAGAGGCTTTGTAAGCACCAGCTACGTTGGTGTAGACATGGTCCAGGGTCTTGTCTCCTCTAGTGGGGCATGAGACATGTTGGTGGAATTTGGGGAGTACAGTCTTAAGGTCGGATTGGGTGAAGTCACCCGCAACAATAAAGGCTGCTTCGGGATGAGACGTTTGTTGTTTGCTCATGGCAGCATGTAGCATAACTAGCTTAGGTTTCAGTGAAAATGATTATATTGGAGGTGGAAACCCATTGGTGGCTTGTAATCCGTAGTCGTAGCTCGTCCATTTTGTTCACCAGAGATCAGACATTGGCGAGGAAAACGCCGGGAAGAGCGAGCCGGTAAGCGGTTAGCCTTAGCTTAGCGCTCAGTCCTTCGCGCCGCCCCCGTCTTTGTTTACGATCCTTCCTTGAAAAACAGATAATTCATATGGAAAAACGAATGAATTCATGACTCACTTTTCTTTTAATGGTAAATATCCCTTCGAATAAAAGGTGACAGCCATAGTCTGACGTGCCAACCATGTCTTGGAATTAAACTAATGACCAAGCTGTTGAACCTTGCATGTACCAATGCTAATCAGGTGAGTCAGGCAGTGAGTCAAGAGTGCAATTTAGAAGATTAAAAAGGAACTAATTGACAAAGCAATTCATGTGTTCATGTGTGTGTAGTATAATAGTAGATTCCAATTTGACAGGTTGCATTCCACACTTCTAGTAGCACTGTAAAAAGCAGAAAACCCACAAAATGTTCTCGAAAAATACAAGGGTTTTATTCGCTTATATTGTTTTAAAAATAAAATAAAATAGAAAAGGGAAAACCTGATTGTAGCATAGTTCTTACTACAATGCCAAAAAAGTGGCTTTAGTTCAGGGCTCCTCCAAGGACACAGGCTGGTTGTGGTGTTTGAAGTCCAGTTTATTGTAAAGTTGTAGGTGAAGAAAATGGTATGGAGCAGATGGAATGGTGCTAGCTAGAGCTCCCCCTTGGTGTGTGCTGGTGGCTAACTTAACCTGTGGTGTACTGATTAGCCACAGGCTTGCAGCGCCCCCCCCCAGACTAACTGGGCCAGGTGAGGCCAATTAAGCCAACCACCAACTACACACACCAAACATTCCCACACT
>OMOU01093161.1:0-12318 GCA_900312585.1 Malacocephalus occidentalis
CCCCATTGACTGCACATCCCACTTCCCCTGCCCTGCTATTTGCACATCCCCCTCCCCCTGCCCTGCTAATTTGCACATAAACTACCTCACCATACCGTGCCCTACCTCACCATACTTGCTTGGACTGTTCTTTCTTTCTGACTGAATAACGTACTGTGTCATTGTTTATTGTTTATGGTCGACTGTTGACTGTTTAGATTGTCTTCTGTTTATACTGTTTACATTGTTTCATATTGTTTCATATTGTTTCATATTGTATATCTGTTCGTTCTGTTCATATTGTTTAAATTGTTTACTTGTTTATATTGTTGATTGTTTATATTGTTGACTGTTTATATTGTTGATTGTTTATATTGTTTATATTGTTTATATTGTTCAGTTGTTTATATTGTCCAGATGTTAACATTGTTCAGATTGTTCACTTGGTCTTAGACTGTTCACTTGGTCTTAGACTGTTCATTTGGTTTTAGACTGTTCATTTGGTTCAGACTGTCATTTGGTTCAGACTGTCATTTGGTTCAGACTGTCATTTGGTTTAGACTGCTCACTTGGTTTAGACTGCTCACTTGGTTTAGACTGCTCACTTGGTTTTTTAGACTGCTCACTTGGTTTTTAGACTGCTCACTTGGTTTTAGACTGTCACCTGGTTTAGACTGTCTTGTCTTAGTTGTCTTAGTTTGTCTTTTGTCTTAGTTTGTCTTTTGTCTTAGATATTCTTTGTCTTTTGTCTTTACTGTCTTTTTTGTCTTAGTTTGTCTTTACTGTCTTAGTTGTCTTTCAGTCACTATTTCAACTGGGCCTGAGAGGCATGCAATTTCATCTGTGCTGTATGTCAATATAGCACATTTGACAAATAAAAAGAACTTTGACTTTGACTTGACTTTGATAACATACTGTATATCACAACGCATTCAATTTCAAATCGACACATATTGACACATATCATGGTATATTTTGAAAGAAATGCTTTACCCTGTGGAACCTGCTCGTGTACCCCCTGTAGGGTCAGCATAGGGTTGGGGATGTCTGTTCTAGACTCTTCCTTATGGCATAGCTTTGCCTTGCAGCACTTGCCTGTATATGCAGTGGATGTAGAGGCTCAACCTTTGTGACTTTTTGCATTCATTGTCCAGGATCGCCTCTCATACGTCGCTTGTCCACATTTCTTTCTTCCTGCCTCACAACAAGCTTTCGGGAGGGTGGGGGGAGGGGTTTCCGCATGTATTGAATGTTTACCTGTGAATGTCCGTGGACCCAGTAACTGGGTATCCATGAAGCCTCTGCACTGCAGTAGTTGGTAGGTGAGTCAACAGTCCGGCACATCAAGGCTCTACCTGCAGAGCCTCGGTGGATGCTGCATCCCACTTTCACCTCCTTGTTGTGTCCAGTGGTGAAGAGAGCGGGCTGTGGATGAAGGTGATTCAGAAGTCGTACGACTCTGCCAAAAACACATCGCACAATGACACAGAGTGGAACTCCAATGTACAACAGGGGAGGTTGGAAGAAGATTACTGAATTGGCCAAGGAGTCTATATTCATGATCATAGCCAGACACTAGCTTACCATGGGCCAGGAAATGGTGATACATTTAGTATTTAATGAGAATTGTTGTGCTTCTTTAAACAAAGAAAGCCAAGGTCAAAGTGCTCAGGGTAACGGTGTCTCCTGATTTGGTAGACTTGTTATTGCTGTTCTATATGTTTTCTTAAAGATATTCCCCATACCTTCTTTTTACTGTCAAACATTTGGTTTTGTGCCTAGCGAATGGCATGTGTCCGGTGCCTGCAGCTGCACCCCAGAGCCCCCCCAGTGAGGTAAGGCGTAGGCCCGCTGACGCCAGCCAGGACATACCTTACCCCCTTTAACATTTAACATTTAGCCTCGCGTTCACACTGGCATCTGTGTAGAAATGGCGCAGCCTCGCACACACGCATAGCTCTGTTAACAAGCGTTTGTACAGCCCGGCAGCATGGAGTGGCTGACTTGGCAAGGCATCCATCGGAATGGAGTGGTGGCTGTAGACACTGTAGGCGTGGGCAATGGGCAAACAGACGTGTGTGCGTGCTATCTGGGATGGGCGCAAGATGTGGAGGCTTTTCTTACCGTTGTGTTTCAAGTGTTTCAACATTACTCACTTGTTTTGTCTTCATAAATACTGAGACAATGTTTTGTCTCAGTATTTATGAAGAAAAAGTGATGGAAGACACGGATAACAGTGTCCAAGAAAATGTTAAATGTGAATTCATGGAGCCGGTTCTGAGCCAGCTATCTGCATCAAGACTGGGAAATATGTGTCTAAAAACAATTGGGAATTCTGAGGAAACAGTGTTTGCTTGTGACTGCTTTGACTCACTGTGGGTATGAGGCAAAGTTGCAAAACAGTTTCATTTCTTATATTTGAGATGATGCAATGCACCAATTCCAACAAAACATGTTGCAGGTTAACATGTGCTTCGGTGGCCAGAGACTGCATATAGCATTGCATGCTGCGCTGACAAGTCAGTGTGTAACAAAGGTGTGATTGATTGTTGTCTTTCAATTCCCCTTTATAGAAGCTTAAGTCATGGTCTTGAACATGAATGACTTGCAGCGTTACAGCAGACATGCTGGGTTGCACGATAGTCACAGTAGATTTCTAAGGCAACAGAGTTTATCGTCAAGCTGTGTGCTGATGGCTGATAAGGGCTGAACATTAAGCCAGCATTCCTGCAAAGTGAGAAGTCTGTTGCCTGGCAGAAGAACAGTCACATGTAAAGTAAAGAGAAAAGGACCTTTTAAAGCCATACTCAGATTCTCAGTGTTCAATAATATGTGGATTTTGTCTATCTGTGATTAAAAAGTTTAAACTAAAGTAGTCAAGACTATCTGTTTCAACTTGTCACAGACGATTCAAACTTATTTAATCAGAAAACCAAAAAAATGAAAGTATTTGATAAATCGCAATTCATATGAAGGAAAACATACTAGGGAGTATTAGGGAAGTATTCCCAGTAGTAATATGGAGTATTCCCAGTAGTCAAACTCCAACCACTGTTTCACCTTGGACAGAGAAGACTCTTTCCAGTACAAGCAGGAATTTGTAACCTTTAATAGCAATTTCACCCCATGTCTTTCACCACTTTTAAAGATTGTGTGTGTGTGTGTGTGTGTGTTGTTTCTGTAACATTTAACCTGGATAGGCTGGCTACGCAGCATCAGGGAATGAGCCCTATTTCTATATTATTATCAGATAACTGCACATCATCATCAAATCTATGGTTTCTGCACATTCACACACATTCACACACTTGCACTGCTCCCTCACTGTATATACCCTGCTGTACACCCCAGTGTACAAGCACCACTGAGTATACATCTGTCCATACTGTACATTCCCCAATGTATACCCAATGCCTATACTGCCAATACTCAATGTATAGCGTACATGTATATATATTTATTCAGTCATTTAACTGCTCTGCTGTC
Source organism: Malacocephalus occidentalis (assembly GCA_900312585.1). NCBI lineage: Eukaryota > Metazoa > Chordata > Actinopteri > Gadiformes > Macrouridae > Malacocephalus > Malacocephalus occidentalis. Next base: position 3,466 of record OMOU01093161.1, read on the forward strand.
GCACTTTTGCTACTACCTTTGCACTTCTAGTTGGATGCTAACTGCATTTTGTTGTACTCTGTGCATGTGTACTCTGTGCAATGACAATAACGCTGAATCTAATCTAATCTAATCTAATCTCAGCAAAGATGTCTGAGCTCAAATTCGGCTCTGAGTGTCCCCCGTTTTTGATGCAGCAGAAATCACTGAATGAGCATTTTCTTTCCCCCATCATGAGTAAGCTTTGAGGTTGTGGGATCTTTGGAGTGTAGGAGTGGAAGTTTCTGTTTCTGTCATAGTCACCCTTCATAATTCTTTCCTGTTTGGTCATGCAGCACTGAATAGGAACACACAATGAAATCACCAAATCATTCCAAACCAAGAAATCACCCCCCTGTGATTGGTATGTTCCCGTATTCAGGTTTCAAGCCTTCTCTTGCTAGGATCACTACAGTGTTACATTCTGGCTTCAGCAACACATGATGCCACTGGCCCAGCGAGGTCAACAAGAGGCTGCTTTTGAGGAGTGTTAAGTAACACAATTGCCAGCCTTCCATTTCTTTCTATCTTTAGAGAAATCACAGAAATGAAAGGGCCATTCCCCACAGGGACCATTTAATAGAGCGTTTGTGAATGTCCGAAATGTTAGGAACAAGCCACCAACACCTATTAAAGCAATTCTGAGAGAGAAAAGAAATCCCCGAGCGCTGAGTGTAGTTTATGTACGAAAGCAGTTGTTAGTCGGAGGCACTACTACAGGAAGGTCCGTCTGCTGAAGATGGCACAGAGCTGGAGATTGTATCAGCATTGTTTGTTTGGCTGGACGAGTCTGATATTCAAGACACATAATAAGCTTGAACTCAGACTCAGCATAGTAGTGAAAACATCCTTTACACTGAGTCACTTTACAGCCATTATCTGAAGGCACTTACACAACTGACACCCACTTTCAAAACCTGCACTACATATGGCTCAAAATTGTGTCTGTGTGTGTGTGTCCTGGAGCGATACTATGTCCATGTGCCAGTGCCCTTCCCTTTGTGTTAAGTGCCCTTCCCACAACTTCAGCCTCCACCCAGTCGAGGAACATGCAGGAAAAAACAAGCCCTCTGGGGCCAGAACCTGAACAGCAACTCGCCCTTGGACTCACAGAGTGAGTGTTTTATCTGTCCAAGTGGTAAAGGAAATAGAGTCCAAAGGATTAACACATTCCAAGAGTTAATCGTTACAGAGTTCAAGCGTTACAGGTAACAGAGTTAACAAAGTCAAAGCGCTAGCGTTAACCGTTCTGTCCTGTTCGGGTCAAATCTCAGCGATTTCCTACTTTCATCAATCATAAATATTGTGTTTTACATTTGATTGTCTCAAGGCCTTATCCTCCACACTAGGCATTTGATCATATACAATTGCTGATCACCACTTTCATTGCATTTTGAGTGGTTTAGTCAATGTTGTAACACCTGTGGTGTTCCTGGTCAGAAATGACCGCCATAGGAAATGAATGGGTGACCCTAGATTGTGTTCATCCATCAGATAGTATACAACCACAAATCCACAAACACCACCACCACACACACACACTCACACACACTCACACACACACACACACACTGTCCGTTCAAACAGTACATCCCAAGCAAACCAGGCAAGTATGGGATCAAGATCTGGGCAGCATGTGATGCCAGGAGCAGCCACGCCTGGAACATGCAGGTTTACACGGGGAAACCTGTTACTGAAAGGCCAGAAAAAAAACAGGGCATGCGTGTTGTGTTGGACATGACAGCCAGTCTCAAGGGGCATAATATCACATGTGATAACTTTTTCACATCACATGGGCTTGGTCAGGAGCTGCTGAAAAGAAAGCTGATTCAAGATTGTTTCCAATCTATTAATTATTGTATCTTTCATTGCAGCTTACTGGTACATACACCTGCAAGCAAATGACAGCTCGTTGGTCTGTGGCGGTGTTCCCCAACATCCTGGATGTGTCTGCATGTTATGCATATGTGGTGTGTATGGCAATCGACCCAGCTGAAAACACTGAAAACATCATTTACACTGAGTCTTTACAGTCAGACGCTCTTATCTGAAGGCACTTGCACAACTGACACCCAATGTCAAAACCTGCACAACACACTGCATTACTTCCTTTGTTAGATTCCTTCTTAGATTTGCGTCCATGTAGCATACATACACACACACACAGACACAATTTTGAGCCATATGTAGTGCAGGTTTTGAAAGTGGGTGTCAGTTGTGTAAGTGCCTTCAGATAATGGCTGTAAAGTGACTCAGTGTAAATGATGTTTTCACTACTATGCTGAGTCTGAGTTCAAGCTTATGATGTGTCTTGAAAATCAGACTCATCCAGCCAAACAAACAAACAATGCTGATACAATCTCCAGCTCTGTGCCGTCTTCAGCAGACGGACCTTCCTGTAATAGTGCCTCTGACTAACAACTCTTGCACTGGGATTTTTTTTCTCTCTCAGAATTGCTTCAATGGGTGTTTGTGGCTTGTGCCTCGCATTTCTCATTTCTGTTGTGCCATACTTGTTGTGTACGATGAGTAGTGAATTTCCACAAACTGGTGTGTGTGTCTGTGTACGTGCGTGTTCAGTCGCCTGTGCATGCCCAGGAATGTTAAGGACTATCCACATTGGTTTTGGAAAGAAAGTGGGACATGAGGGGTGGGGCGAGATCACAGAGTTCACCTGTCACAGCCTGTCTCAGCACAGCAAGAAAAAATGCAACACGATAACTTAGCAGACAAAAGGTATCTGGGCCGAGGCTCTTGAATGCACCTGGTTGGCTCTGCTACCGAGCGGAAAGGGAGGGGAAAAACCCAAATATCATCCAAATAAAAAAGTTTCCCATACATATAAAAACAGAGACAGACTTGTTTGGTGGAGTGCCATGTGCATGGTTGACATGACTTAATCCCAGTTACAGTCTTTTCACTTTTACAGTCTTTTCACTTTTTATCAACCGCCTCATAAAGGATAGCAGCAAAGTTGGCCCACTGCCTTATAAAGCACCTTTTTTGGTATCTATTGTACCTGAGAGGTAAGGTGTGTTTTGGAAAATAAACATCTGGGATTTTATCTCGCACATGTGGTACATGTATCAGGGGTAATTTCCAAAAACCAACGATCTACATTTCAGTTCACATTGATGTTGTCTCTTCCTTCCTTTCTTCTGCTACAAAACCTTCTTTGAGAAGCAAAGCCACTAAACCCTCACTGCACTGAATTAAATATCGAACAGAGAGTAAAGTTTGAATGTTGGTCTCACACACACACACACACACACACACACACACACACACACACACACACACACACACACACACACAGAGGATTCCAAATGATGTGGGGAACATTTCAACCCCTGAATGCTCTGTTGTCCCTCAGGGATCGCGGATCGGGGCCTGGAAGTCTGAGCATGGCTGTGTGTGTGTGTGAGGTCATAACTCACCCACAGATGAGCTGCATTCTGGTGAACCTGGTCTAAACCGGGAAACACAGAGACATCGGGGCAACCCTGTCACACACCTCATTTAGCAGTATACCCCGCAGTATATTCGGGGTATAGTTACATAGGCTCTAACGTCCCTTGCGATAGTTTGTGAGATAGGTGATTTGATTGGTTTGCACTTTGTGATGTCACAAATTGTCGGTCTGAATCACATTAATAAGCTTTTTTTTCCTGTCTCAACCGTTTGCAGACAATCAGAGCCTTTTTTTCAGACGCCGCATTCGTTTAATGTCATCTTGAGTAATTATGTGACACAGTCAACTTTGAAAAAACAGTTTTTAGATTCTCATGTGAACTCTCTCTTCTAAACTATGTCTGACAACTAATTGATAGTTCTGGTCAAGCATGGAGAGCAATTTCTGTCAGCATGGGTGTTGATATTGATGATATTCACAATAACCTAGAGAAGGGGTGAATACTGAATCATAGTGTTAAGTGATCATTGGTAATGAGTTCATTATAATTATTACATTAAACTGAATTAAAAAGTTCTTTTCATTTAGGAACTGCAACTGTAACTTTACTGTCTCAATCTGTCTGAAATGCCGCAATTGTTTGTTTCCATCAACATTTATAGATTACAAAAAATGCTGCATAGTTAGAGAGGTGGAGATTGCAGGGACTTGCAGAGGTTATGAGTTTTCCATGCGTTCTACTGAATAGAACCTGGCGGAAGGAGTGAATGTGGGCAGTGATGACGCAATAGACAGGCTGCCATGGCGACGTGTTTTGCCAATACTGTGGCTGCTTGACATGTCCAGACGGTGTCACAGATCCACAGCCACTTGATGCTTGAGATCGGGACGAAGCAACACATTCCTGCACGTTCTCCTCAGGAGAAGGTGGTTTTGGAACACGGCGCAAAGATTGTGGTGATTGGGACACACCTAGCTATGATTTATGTGAGAGAGAGAGAGAGAGCGAGAGAGAGAGAGAGAGTGGACCCCGAGGCCACGCAGACGGGTCCCACTTGGATCGGATCCACCTCCCGTCGCAACTAACAAATATTGACTCAAGTTCAATCGTTTAAACATCACACACACAAAATTACCGATGCGCAGCACCACTCTACTCATTTCCCAAAATAGGCAAATGTGTGTGTGTATTGCTTTACATTAAGAAATAGGATTTAGCACATCATGCTGTGTTATTTTTGTGACAACATTGTGATTGAACAAGAAACTGAAGAGAAAGTTACTACTGGTAAGAAATGGTACGTGGTGTTCCATCAAATGTCCAACCCAACCCAATAAACACCTTCCACCTCCTAAACAGTTACTTTTGAAAGGCAACAACAGGTCTTGAGTAGTCTGTTAATAATGGCAGGAATAGCAAAGACACACACAGCGCTAGGAAGGACAAAATGTATTTTCCGCGAGCAAGCAGACATATTGTCCTGAATGTCTCCAAAATCGCTGTATAGGCTAAACTTGGATGCTACATACATGACTCAGTCAGGGTTGAGAACTCCTGCTAGCCAACAGCGACATGAGCCAACTCATCTGGGACAACAAAAATGTTATGTTTGGAACGCACTGTTTAAATAAAACTTGTTGTTTGTTATCTAGAGTTCTCCCAGGATAATAACACCACATTCTGGACATCTAGGCACAGCTGTGAGGTACAACAGTGATTCAATTAGCTAGCTCTACAAATGGCACTAAACACTTGAGCCGTTTATTGCCTATGTACAGTTGTCCAAACACAAGGAGAAGACTGCAGCAGAGCAACATGGACTCCTTCATCTTTCTCCTCCCTCTCAGCGCATCTTAGCCACCCACAGGTGAGGCACTCGGGGGAGTTGATAAACAACTTGCATGCTTTTTTTTTAGTGGCTAATTCAAAACAGCCTACGCACTAACAGGCACAAGCTTCCATTCCTCTGAAGAGTTCAGCGGATTCCTGTTATCGGGCTATGTTATTACAGATGTTTGGCGACCAAGTGAGTGTCTGAGACAATAGATCAGCAGCAGCAGGGTCCAAGGGTCATTTTAAGTGTTTGTGGGAAAAGACCATTTGACAATGTTACTGCAATTCAATCATTCTTTAATTTCCCACAACGCGAGGCTGCCAATGGCCAATCCCAAAAGATAACATCATTAAATACAATGTTAGAATGGGAATGTTAACCTTTGAACCCAACTGAATTCACATTGAGATCAATGTGAATTTGCAGTTTCACATACCCGATTTCCTTCAATTACAGGGACCATGTGAACAATGTAGATATTATCGTATATGGCTGCAGATCTGTGCATTAATAAGCAAACTAAGTGCCTTTAATACAGCACACATGGTAGTGTGGACCAGTGTTGCGGGATCTGCAGAACACAACCAACCAATTTCTCTGAAAAGGCTCCACCTTAGATAGCGTTGACACAGATACAGCACAGAAAGGCCCTTACTCTGGCCGGGGGAACACATTCCTATGGCATCGGGCACTGAGGGGAGGCAGGCAGGAGTTTATGTAACTGTTGCTTATGTAACAACCGGGAATGTGGCACATCACGTAAAGCTGTTTTTAATTGGCTTGGTTAAACCCCTCCTTTTGTACTGGCCGCAGTGGGCTGCACAAAAGACGACAGGCAGCTGCTTTGAAGAATGGGATGGCATGATAAAAAAGCATCAGTACACCATTTGAAGAATGGCAGACTCTATTTTGATAGGATGAGGGATGATTGATAGGCCATGGCAGCAATATGCATCATGAACCCTCAACAGTGGAAGCAGAGGGCAGTACAGGCCTGCTAGTAGGCCTGTACAGTAGGTCACGGCCTGCTAGTAGGCCTGTACAGTAGGTCACGGCCTACCAGCCTCAATCTTCTTAATGGCATGCGTGGCCTACTTTTAGTACAGCTATGACAGGCATGGGGGTGATCTGCCTGACATCAGCCGACTCCGGCTGATCTAACCACGGAGCGATGAGCAATCCTTGGGACTTGTACAGTATTTTTGTGATGATATGTGATGTGACTTTCTGGTGGCTAATACAGTAAAGCCTCTCTCTGTCTCTATCTCTGTCTGTCTCTCTCTCTGTCTCCCTCTCTCTCTCTCTCTCTCTCTCTCTCTCTCTCTCTCCCTCCCTCTCTCTCCCTCCCTCTCTCTGTCTCTCTCTCTGTCTCTCTCTCTCTCTCTGGTCTGAGGTGTGGTCTTCACAGCGGCTGCAACCCCCACATCATTTCTTCTTTCCTGCTCATTTATTTTTCCTGTAAATGATTGTGGTTCAGAAGAACATCCTTTCTGTGTTCCTGTTTGTGTCCATTCCCCCTCGCTAGCTGCCATTTCTTTCTGAGCTCTTTCTGGGTCAAAGCATGTCTCTCATAAGCTGGCGTGTGCTTTACGTGGGTTGGTGTGTTTATGAATCAATCAAACAAAACCACCTCTAGCAAAACTAAATACGATTTGAACAGACCACAAATACAATCATGGGCCCGACATATGTTATCTTGATACAGTAAAATCAATGCACATCTAATGCGGTCCTGTAACTTTAGCCCCCATAGGAGAGAGCATGTGGTCCTACTCTAGGGCAAGGTACATCTATAGATGGACGCTCACAAAGAGGAGACTATGCATTTACAATCTCTAGTGGCCTATTGGCCGAAGCCATGAAACATGTCAGATTATGTAACATCCCTTTCTAACAACTGATTAATGGTGTCTTTGAAGTGAAATGTGAATTTTAATATAGTTGGCCTAATTCATGATGCTCTGTGAGTTTAGCCTTTATTACTGGCTATAAAATATCTCAAGTTCCCTATGACCGTTTCCTCGTCACATTTTGTCAATGACTCGCGCCGTTGCTTCAACATCTTACCATTATCAACCGTTTCCTGAAACAGCGTAACTTTGGGGGGGAAAAAAGAAAGCTGACTGAAATGCAACCGACGACAGAGAGCTCATTGTTTACAAACCCCCGAAGAAAATGAGATTGCCGCGGGAGGATATGGTCCGAATGTAGCTGTTGCATAACAATGGAATTATGCAAACAGGCAGTACGTGACACCTTGGAGAGTGGAAGTTTACATTTGTGTTTTGTTTTAAACAATCTGAGTGTCTTGTTATGTATGTTATGACATAACAGACTAAAAGTTGCTCTTTCTGTCTTGGCTGTATCTTTTAAGCAGACTAAGTAACACTGCGACTGTCACGACATTACAACTGGAAGACAAGCAGCCCCGTAGCCCAACGTACGCACACCAGCGATTCCTAAACTTGTTTTGGCTCCTGGTCCCACTTCTAGGGCCGAGGATTCTTGTGAGCCCAACTTCTGCACAGAATAGATTGTTTGGGAGCATCTGCCTCTCCACACTCCTATACAATGGTAACACTGTAGTGAGATTAATTGTAGTTTGCTTGTAGCTGTGAATCATGAAGCAGTCTATTTGGTATATACAAGACACATGGTTCTCACAGACTTTTATGATCCTAACCATCCTATCCATTTGTTTGTTTAAAAAAAAAGGGCTAGAAGGGCATGACCTAGTGGTTGTTTGGTGAACTGCATATCGTATTCAACGTTTTATAGAACAATGGAACAAAAACTCATTTTAGAATGAGTACCGATACAATAATACACAAATAACGTTCGTGCGGCAGTAGCACAGACCCCAAGAGACTATGAAATCTAAACAGAGACACTGCAAACCAAAGAGACGAATTCCATTATTCCATCTTAAATCATGTAGTATTCCCAATGCAGTTTAGCAGAGTAGCTTGAAAGGAAAAAAAATTGTTTTCTATCACACTTGGTGTAATGGTGCGGATGTGTTACGTAAAAGTCAACAGACAACAGAGCCGATCAAGTCCGCCATCCATGTCGCTTGTTCTATTTTTACCCCTCGTGGGGGGGATGTGTGTGTAAGCCATGGGAAGTGTGTTTATTCCCAGGACTGAGTCCGGCCACTCTACGCTGGTGGCAGAAACCATGCAGGTCAAGTTGAAAGCAAGTTCCCAAATAGATTTCTTCAAGGACATTCCAAGGTAATTTTGTCAAATATACTTGTCAAAGTATACATGTCAAAGTCAAGTCAAAGTTATTTTATTTGTCAAATGTGCTATATTGACATACAGCACAGATGAAATTACATGCCTCTCAGGCCCAGGTGAATTAGTGAAAAATAAATAGACAATCTAAAAACAGTGGAGACACTCTAAACAGTGGAGACACTCTAAACAGTAAAGACACACTAAAACAGTAAGGACACACTAAGACAGTAGAGACACACTAAGACAGTAGAGACACACTAAAACAGTAGAGACACTCTAAAACAGTAGAGACACTCTAAAACAAATACAACATTATTTAAAAAAATACGTTTCGTAGATTGCTTATCTA
>OMOU01093166.1:0-12672 GCA_900312585.1 Malacocephalus occidentalis
TGGATGCCCTTCGAGAGGTCAGCGACAAACCAGCGGCAACGCTCCATTACAATGGAAAACACGTTCAACTATGTTTTTGGGAACCTTGTGTTTTCTACAGGTTTCTTTAATGTGAGCGAGCAGTTGTGTTGTGGACGTCGGGGCAACGAGACGATCCTCCTGAAGGAATCCAACCACAGTGCTTGCTGTGGAGACGTCCAGTTCAACAAAAAGACTCAGCGCTGCGTTGGAGATACTCCTGTGATATGTGACATCTCAGTTTCCGGTGAGACAGACTCGCATCAGGCACTGGTCCAGGAACCCACAGATGTGTCTCCTTCTCACTATTGCATCTTAAGCAACACTTAACTGAACAAACTAAATCAAAGTGACTTTTCAGCTTTGTCTGCCCACACGCCAACGTTTTTATTGTTTAGTATTGTTTAGTTTGTCTTCTTGTTTAGATTGTCTTCACTGTTTAGATTGTCTTCACTGTTTAGATTGTCTTCCTGTTTAGATTGTCTTTTGTTTAGATTGTCTTCGCTGTTTAGATTGTCTTCCTGTTTAGATTGTCTTCACTGTTTAGATTGTCTTCACTGTTTAGATTGTCTTCACTGTTTAGATTGTCTTCACTGTTTAGATTGTCTTCCTGTTTAGATTGTCTTCACTGTTTAGATTGTCTTTTGTTTAGATTGTCTTCACTGTTTAGATTGTCTTCCTGTTTAGATTGTCTTCACTGTTTAGATTGTCTTCACTGTTTAGATTGTCTTCACTGTTTAGATTGTCTTCCTGTTTAGATTGTCTTCACTGTTTAGATTGTCTTCACTGTTTAGATTGTCTTCACTGTTTAGATTGTCTTCACTGTTTAGATTGTCTTCACTGTTTAGATTGTCTTTTTATTTCACTAATTCACCTGGGCCTGAGAGGCATGTCATTTCATCTGTGCTGTATGTCAATATAGCACATTTGACAAATAAAAGAACTTTGAACTTTGAACTTTGAACTTCTACTTTAGGGCAAGCTTGTCTTTTTTTGTAATCGTGAATAGACCCTTTTCACAGTATCGCCCAAAACACAAATGATGGTTCGACTACTTTTATGCCCCATGGTACCAGGAAGTACACTTATCTTTACTAGTTTAGTCTGCTAGCCAGACCCTGGTCCATAAAAGGAGCAGACTATTACAAGAGTTGTGAGTGACACCTGTCTTTGTCCTACGACAACGCCGCCTCTGTGAAAAGGCTCTAATCCATCTTCAATTTAATTTAAATGATGGAATATGGATTATTCTATATGTTGAGGCGGTTGATGGAGGGTGTGTGGCTCAATGCTGAACTAAGAATATCCCCACCCAGGATGAGCGTGGTGCTAATCTTTGGTGAAAGGGGATCGCCCCAGTGACGTCTGGTGCTATTTATAGCACCCTGGCTGTCAGCCATGTCTTCCGCCATTCAAAAGACGGAGGGACTGAGTGTGGGAGGGGGTCTCATCACTGCCGGTGCGATGGAAGTTTGTTTAGTGTCTGGTTCTTTGAGGGTTTTTTTGACCAACACAAGTTATAGATTTGAAGTAATGGTGTTTGTCCTCTGAAAGAACAGGGGATTGAATGGTTATCATCAAGAGTAAAACAAGAACATTAATTATAAAAACAGGACAACCAAATAACGGTACTGCTTTATGATCTACGGTTATGATTGTAGATATGTGTATGGGTATGTGTGTGTTTTAATTTAGTTCTACAACGTTCTAAAATGTGTGCGTGTTTATAGTGGTTTTCGATTATGTTTAGCATCTTAGTTTAGGTTGTATTTAGGTTGCAATCAAAGCAAATGAGCTGGATAAGTGCAATTCGATGTAAAGACTGGGAGCCTTCAAAGCACTCGCGAGTTTGCAGTGTCCACTTCCTGTCAGGTCAGGAATCTGATGCTTCGGAGTAACAATATTGTCTTTCTTAAATGAACTGCTTTTAAAGCAAGTATTTTATTCAGCGAGATTGGTCATATTAAACACGATTACTCCGTTTTTAGAAGCACCATGTGCAGTTTGACATTTATATCATGTTTATCTCATTCAGAAAATACTAGCAATGATGCAACGGACCACACGTACAACACGATGAAAACTGTGATGGCATTGGTCTGGCTTCAGACACTATCAAATCGCTTTAGAAGATGCAATACTTTCTGTGTAATTGACCACGATGCTGTGCATGACGTCACTATAAGTGAGATCTCTGGTAACTTACTGTGATGGCCTGGAGTCTCTCCTTCAACAGCTCTGATTCCTCCATGCCGATCCTGGAATAGACGGTAAGATCGTTGATCCTGAATTCAGGTTTTTAAGGCAGAGGCAGGGGTGGTAGAGATACACAATCACTGCATGGTTTCCGAAGGAACAAAATGCTTTGGGAACATTTCCATTTGCACACATCCATATGTATGTACAACCATCTTTCATTCGAGGGAAACTTCTTTGCCAGCTGTCAGCAAACAGGTTCATTCTTATTCATCCACCACCGATTGGTGATTGGCTGAGAGTTTTGACTGACCCTGCCCTCTTTCCAGACACTAGATTCTATTGGTCCTCCATCCAACTCTGGATCGACCAGCTCATGTCAAATGTTTCACTTCATTGTAAAAAAAAGCTAAATATAAAGATAACAAACAGTGTTTTCATGTGGCAAACGAGACAGCAAACACATGCAGCAATACTCCATGGGCTTGGGACTCCATGGGCTTGGAAGTGCAGAGTGGGAATGCAGGAGGTGTAAATGAGGAGAGGAGGCAGAGTTGGGCGGGGGATGACTGGAGTCTGACTGGTAGACAGGACGAAGGGAGTAAGAGAATGCAAAACAATGCAGTTAAAAATACATGGGATGAGTTCAAACGGGGGTGTCTAAGCATAACTATATAGAAATATATATGGACATGTTACCACCAACCAGTACTCCTCCATAATCCTCCAAAAAGGCAGATGAACCTGGCTGCCATGATCCTTTGCTATGCTAACCCCACCACAGTCTGGGGCTCTGACATCAGATTAAAACATAGACCTTTAATGATTTGGATCTGATGCTAGATCCAAATCTAAATATATCAGACCTGTCCAAGGAAACGTTATGAATAATGACATCACAAGGCCGGCTAACCCGCAGACCAGGCCTACAAGCAGCCTTGGCAACCAGCTCTCCAACGCCAGATTGAAGCCAGCCTCTAAGGGATTTCCCCACATCTGGCTGCAGCAGCTGGGTCAACCATGGATCTCTGGTCCCTGGCATCAGGCAGCACCGTTAACGCAGCCCAGCACGAGCCCATCAGCCGTCACCCAGGCAACCGACTCACCGAATCAACAAAAAATATCATGTAAATAATACCATGCAAATCAATAAAAGCTGAAAGAAGGGGGCTGTTCGGTGATTATTTCACACAATCAGATTTCCAATGTCGTGTGATCTACTGCCACACAATTCGAACACAAAACCTACAATGGCTGCTGCAGGCTTTGACAAACATTTCCTCTTGTATTGAAGTCTGCTGTGTGGACTACCTTCAGCACCACGGTGCTCCACCATTAAGCAACAAAACTTTAATTCCGGGGCTTTGTTCAAATGGAACGGTCTTCGATTACGCTGTGTATCCAGTTGTTATGATGCATGGGCCAAACAGGTTCACGGAGATCGGTGGCAGGCGGCTGTGCTGCCATACGTATTTCCGGTCAATGAAAATGTCAACCTATGAGATACAACCTTGTTTCAAATCCTAAAACAACATATTTTAGATGAGAAGTGATGGTTTACATAGTAGCGCTATGGACTGATCCTGGTCCAAATCTCGACTTACATGCACAATGTTTTAAAAATGTAGGATAAGATGTCAAATTGCCCTCTATAGTTTAAACACAAGCAATTGCATGAGTTATATGTTATTAGCTGTTTTGTGTTACCAGCTAAACTTGTTAAAGTTTAGCTAAAAATGTTCTGATAGTGGGCAAGGACTAGGAAGGTTTGTGTGTGTGTGTGTGTGTGTGTGTGTGTGTGCATCATGTACTGGGCAGACGTACATGTCTGAAGACAACAGTAGCACGGTGGATGATGTGTGCTGGTTGGTCTGTCAGGAATTCCCCAGGCACATGGTAGTTTGCCAGAAGGATGACCTGTCCATCAAACCGGTGCTCCCTCCCAGAGTGTCCACGTGCACTCTGTTCTCTTCAATGCAGTGGCAATGACCTGTTGTGCACAGAGTTCAGCCGAGCACGCTATATTAGCTCACTGCTCACATGACACACGTAACCCGGCCAGAGGGGAGGACATCATTGCATCATGTTTCATTGCGAATCCAATAACTGCTCGACGTGACACTCTTTCTCAGTGAAAAGACTTTGACCAGCCAAATATAAATATGTATTCTTTCAGCCAGTAACATACCAGATATGTTATTAGTACGAAAGAATAAATATCAGTCCTAAGAGATTTCAAACTTCATTAAAGACAAAAAATGCCACGTTGGTCAATGAGTATTTTTAAAGAAAATATTTCCCCCCAGAAACATTCAGGATATAAATGCACACATGCACTGTCCTTCTGTAGTTTAGCCACATTCAAATGTGATTTGTTGAACAGGAGACAAAAATACACTCTGTTGCCATCTAGCGCGTTCTCCTCCTTATACTTAACACTTCATCAGCTGGGGTCTTTCTGTCCTCGTGCAGAGCCCTGGCCAAGCAGCCATGACACACGACAAGGTCAAAAAGCCATTCAAACAAAAAGTTATGTGCTGGCTGCTCGGATCGAATGACTTGGCTACCCCTCTGGGAATGTATGCGTGTGTGTGTGTGCGTGCGTGCATGTGTGCGCACGTGTGTGATGCTGTGTGTGTTTTTGTGGAACAGTGACATTCGTTTGCGTTTGAGACCTCTTCTATGTGCGTGTGTGTAACCTGAGTCACACACATACAGAAAACACACACCTCTGCGAAAAAATGAAGGAAATGACTTCACAGGGAGACACAAGTGGAAGTATGACACAGTCATGTGCAGAGAGCTCTCTCCATCTCTATGGGTCTCCTAAGAGCATACTGCAGGACGATAGGTATTGTCCAAACCACTGAACCGCAGCTATGGCTGGATCATGGCACCCGGGTTATTATAACAACCTGTACACTGTTGTCCTTAGAAAGCAAATAAGCCATTTTAGATGAAATATAAATACCTAGAACAAGACTATGTTACGCTATTGTGTGTTGCGTGTGTGTTGTTCTGAACAGTGACATGCACAATATTCGTCACAGTACATTGGGTCAGTACACATGAACTAAAAATGAATGCAATAAACTTCACAGGGAATGAAATAAACTAAAATCATGGCAGGTCTGTGATTGATTGCCAGTATCCAAATACTGTTCTGTTTTTCATTTTGTTTTTATTTTCCATACTGACCTTCCAGCACCCAATCTGGGAGTGCTAAATCACAATGATCAAATAGCACCCTGTAAACAATGCTTAGTCATGGTTTCAAAGGGTGCTCACAGCAGGATCCGTTGCCATGACGCACACAGTCATGTCCACTCCAAGCTCGGGCTGCCCTGTCTTTTTGTCATTCTTTCCAATGTATGAATGATCATCAAAACACTGTCTAGTGCTAGTGAGCGGTCAAACTGTGGGTAAGATATACACACGTATAGGCACACACACGCACACACACACTTCTACTTCACTTTGGTTTGACTCGGAGCGCCTGTTATTGAGGAAGGCGCTGCTGGGAAAACATAATACACAATACAAGACGCCGCTGACCAACCTTGAACCTCAGAAAATGTCAATAGTCTATTTTTTCATTCCGACATGCTGACCGTCTCGTTCACAGCGACTACTTATCAAATAAACCAGCCCACGGCAGTATCGCTTGGTACTTGGTAGTGATTATTGTTATTGGCTGGTCCAATCCAATGCCATTCCAAATGGTTTTATTAATTCACTGATTCATTATAATATCACTGATACAGGTGAGAAGAGTATAGAAAGTTGTATGATTAATTAATCCACATGCAGATATGTAACCTTGATGCATGCAGGTGCACGGAACACAGATGTAAGGCAAATGGGATATAAATGGGATCCCATATAATTCAGCAGAATGAATGAATGTTCTGTCTCTCTGCATATGGCCGTTAGCCTACATTCCAGGTTACTGCAAATATTGCTATTGTCAGATAACGACACACAGATGGCAGTACGCCTCCTCCGCTGTACAAACCTCACCCACACACAACGCTGTGAAATGTGTCCAATCTCGCCCACACACCACAGCCGCCTCCAGCACACTGCAAGACCCTAAACCCATGCCTCGAACACAGAGGAGAACAGGCATCCAGAGCCTGCAGGGTGTTCACTGGATGCGATTAACGGAGGTTTGAACTGATCGGAAAATACTGAGTTCTGGTCAGATGTATCCTAATGTATAGGCAGGGGGTGTTTACCTGACTTTAGCATCAACATATTTACCCTTTGCTGCACGGTGAGTTTGTACAGCACTTTGGTCACCGCTCTAAGCAACAATAGGAAATGCCGTTTGCCCAGAGGTTTGTGATTGGACATTAGAGGGGTGAGGTAGGATGGAGGGATATTAGGGCGGAGACTAAAGAAGCCAGAGGCAATATGAGCTGAGCCTGAGAATCAGCTGAACTCAAGCGGACTGAAATTAGATGGAGCCATCAGCCACGGAGTGAAGGCCATCAATCAGACTGTGTTTTGTCAAACATAAAACATGACGAAAGCAAGATGATTTTAAATCAAAAGCTGTTTTGAACCCTTGGTACTTTTGAGTGACAACTGCCACTCTAGGCCAAAGAAGTGTATTTGTACTACGCTTTTAGTAAGCTGTGAAAAACATTGTCCTGTTTATATGTTGTGTTGTCGCAGTTGTCACTGAAGTTCTTACTCCTTCAAGATTTGAGTTGTAAAGAGAGAGCGAGAGATGGAGCAGAATAGAGCAGAAATATTTTGAAAATAAACAACCCCAAAAAGAGCCCCTCCCTCTCTGCCCCCCACCTTGAATGGTGTGAACATGATTGGCAGAAGATTGAGTCCCACAACCAATCAGAGATTCCGTGCCCTCATTGAAATGAGCCAGGCAGGCGCAGTACAACAGAGCATCTCACTCACTAAAAGCTGGAGGATGGCACACTCAAATTACAGCCCCTCAATCATACTCACAGCACCTTGATTTAAGAGCTTCATGACACCAGGGACATTTGGTGGCCCTTGGTGAAGCCAAGAGACTATGGCAACATGCAGTCACACAGTACACCATACTACATTGCCCATTCCCAGTCAACTTTTACACATTTTTGTCCATCTAAGAATCCTTTTCTCTTGACATGTTGGCATTCATGATGAAGGTCAGTATCTCCCCCACCTGTCGGGTGGTTTTGTGCTCGGGAAGCCCTGAGCCTGCAGTCTGGCTGCTGAAAATAGAGTCCCAGGTCTCACAGCTGTACACTCACTGGTGTTGTACATACTAGCCCTGTGCCTGCCTGCCTGCCTGTCTGACTGTCTGTCTGCGTGTCGTGTGTGTGTCTGCTGTCTGTCCATCCGTCCATTTGTGCGTGTGTGTTGTGGAGTTAATGTTTTGTGGGCCTGACATCATGAGACTCAGAGCAGTGAGGAAAGGCCCAAGGGACGTGTGCCCCTTTGAAACAGCTGCCAAATGCTGTATGGCCGGCCAATCACTCGGAGGGAGAGATTACAAAATCTCAGAGGGAGAGATTAAAACGGTCCCATGCCGTAATTATGATCGGAACGTTAAAATTCTTTGGAGTTTGGCCAGAGAACGTCACATAGGCCTGACACAAACGTTTTACATTTCTCAGTGTGAGATTTGAGCTGTTTAGGATACTATGATTACTAGCCTTTACAATTCTATAATTTCAATCAGTGAGTACATTTACATGCACAATATATTGTGGTTTTATCGAAAAGATATTATTTTCGTTATAAGGGCAATTCTTACTAAGCTGTTTACATCGCTAGTGAAACTTAATATTCCACTAATATTTCTGTTTACATGCAGCCGTGCACACTCTGATCAACATAAAACTGCAAGGTTCCTTACAGTTGGTGAAGGGGAGACTTCGATGTCCTCAATGGTGACAAATCCATCTCAGGGCATGAAGCTGTGAGTACTGACAGCATATCTGGAGTATTGAAGAGCTGTGCTAACCAACTAGCTCCAGTGTTCAGCACAATATTCAACCTCTCCCTGGCTGAGTCTGTGGTCCCAGCCTGCCTCAAGCGGTCCACTATTGCCCCTGTGCCCAAGACTGCCTCTCCAGCATACATTAATGACTACCCTCATATCGACGGTCATTAAATGTTTTGAGAGGCTGATTAAGGACTACATTTGCAACGTCTTACCTCCCTCCATGGACCCGCTGCAGTTCGCTGTCTGCTGACTACAGGCCAAACATATCCACAGACAACGCTGTCTCCCAGTTAATATACAACTCCTTCTCTCATCTTGACAGTCGGAAGGGGGGGGTATGTGAGAATGGGCAAACACACCTCCAGACCCCTCACCCTGAACACAGGATCCACCCGGGGTTGCGTCCTCAGCCCCCTACTGTACTCCCTGTACACACATGACTGCATGGCCAGGTCCAGCTCCAACACCATCGTCATGTTTGTGGATGACACACTGGTGGTGGGCCTGATCTCCAGTTGAGAGATGAGAAGGCCTACCTAGAAGAAGTTGCTAACCTGTCACTCTGGTCTCAGGACAACAGCCTCATGCTGAATGTCCCCAAATCTAAGGAGCTGATTGTGGAGGAGGACACAAAAACATCAGAGGACTTACACACCACTGGGGATTAATGGGACTGCTGTGGAGAGGGTGAGCAACTTCAGGTACCTGGGATTCAACACTGCAGAGGATCTGACTTGGAATACACACATGAACACTCTGGTGAGGAAGGCGAAGCAGCGCTCTACCACCTCAGGCAGTTGAGGAAGTCCTGGAGGATCCTTCAGAGCTTTCACGCTGGTGCGGTGGAGAGCATCCTGACAGGAAGCATCACTGCCTGGTTCGGCAACAACTCCTCTCAGGACAGAAGGGCTCTGCAAAGGATGGTGCGTTCGGCTGAGCACTCTATTGGCACTACACTCCCCACCCTGCAGGACCAATATTCCAGGAGGTGTCGAACCAGAGCCTGCTGGATCATGAAGGATCCTCACCACCCCAACAATAACCTGTTCCAAGTGCCTCCGCAATCACACTGCTAGAACCGAGAGACTTACGAGATAACTCTGACCTCACTAGCCCCCCCCCCCACTGCCCACTCCCATGCACATAAGTTGATACAATTTTTTTTATATTGCCCTGTTGGTGATATGCCTACTTGATATGCCTTATTGATATGCCTACTTGATTTTTATTTTATTTTTTTAAAGGAAATATATTCAAAAGACCTGCTCCTTTTGCTGTAAAGACTGTAAATAGTGTGGATATTTTATTATTTGGTTATTTGTATTTGTTCTGCACATTCCTCTGGGCATCGCCGCTTAACTGCATATCCTGTCTGTGTATGTGACCATTAAAGTTCTTGAAGTTGGATGTCGTCTGACGAACAGTGATAGGAGAGATGTCATTTCATAGCCTAGAGATCTAGTGTATAAGGAGAACAGATGGTGCAGGGTCTGGACAGGGAGCCATTCCATGTGACCTGGTAGATTTGATCTGTCAGGTAGGAAATGAACCAGGATAACACAGATCCAGCAATGCCAAGCTCTGCCAGAGAAGACAGGAGAATCTGGTGGTTCACTGTGTCAAACGCAGCAGACACGTCAAGAAGTAAGAGCACAGATGAGGGGGATGCGCCTCTGGCAATACGGAAGGACTCAGTTACCATGAGCAGTACCGTCTCTGTGTGTGGAGTGTGCAGCCTTGAAGCCTGACTGATGAAGGTCTAGCTGGTTGTTTTGAGTGATATAGGAAGATAGTTGGATAGAGAAAGCACTTTCTAGGGTTTTGGGGCAGAATGAAAGGAGGCCGTAGTTCCGGATGTCGTTGGGTAGAGGAGATTGGAGAGGTTGCAGGTGGAGGGCCCTCTCAGGTATCTGCTGCGGTAGGATATCCGGACTGTAATGGAGTCTACGCACACGGCTGGGATTGGGTGGAAGACATAAGCTGTAGCTGTTCGACTCCTTGGATGGACTCCAACAGAAAGACTCACAGAAAAAATCCTTTGTCTTTGTTCGACCTAGTCTTCGTTTGCGGGGCCTGAAGCTACAGCTTACGCTGAAATGCTGGCTCTGTATTAATAGTTAAGTGTGCAAGGGAGGCTCATGGAGGGTTAAGCTCCTCCTTACAGTCAAGTCAATGGACTCCAGCTGAACAGCCAAAACTGGGTGATTGACCTACCGAGGACAATATGAGGCTGTTTAGACCACTATAACTTTGAAGTTAGAGGTAAAGTTCATGTTCAATTCAAAATAGCTCTATCAAATCTGCAACAACCACAAACACCAACACTGCAATAGGTTATTTTGAGAACAACTACGACAAGGTATGCTTTTAAGAAAGTATCAACACTACCACCGTAACAGCAAAGACCAATACTGCAATAAATGAGTTTTAGAATAACTACAATATTAGCTTTAATACAGTATTAACACAACCACAAACAATTGCAAGAACCAACACTGCAGTAGGTTGGTTTCAGAGAAATAGCTCTACCAGCACTTCAAGAAAATAGCTCTCCCAACACTACTATGGCTTAGCTTTAAGAAAATACCACTTTCAACTCTACAAGAAATACAGCACTAATTATTTTTATCCACTCACCAACAGCAGAATACTATGCATCCTTCACTCAAAACAAATGTTACATACTGTACTGACTGACAACAGCAACCTTTCAGTCATTCAGATCTATAAATTGCCATGTGTGATAGAATAAGCATGATTGACAGGTGTCATTAACAATAGGAAGAGCGTTGTTGACGGAGGGTGGCAATCTGATTTCAACGCCACCCCATTGGCTACTCCTCAACCAGTATATGATTGGGTTGGAGAATGTGTGTGTGTGTGTGTGTGTGTGTGTGTGTGTGTGTGTGTGTGTGTGTCTGCGTGTGCAGGAATCGTACATGAATATCATATTTAAAGGTGCAATTCATGACCTTGACAATATTCAGCCACTAGATGTCACTGGTTGCTAGTGTGTTGCACAACCTGCATATTTCATGGTCAAGGGAAGTGAGACTCAGACATGTCAAGTGTTGAATCTTCCGTGGTAGAATAATGAATTCAATTCGCAGCATGCACCTATACATAGCTTTAGATTTAGGTTACTTTGTGCATTGGTTTCAACATTCATGGTCACGCAGTTTACTTAACACCATTTTTAATTTAATGGTATCTCTGTGCTGTAGGCACAGAGATACCAAGATCATACCAACTATTGGCTCACAAGCCTTGTTAAAATCTTATACAGATATCAACAAGACATTCATTTTGAACCTGTCCACATTTTTAAATCATTAATACCTAATATGTATTCTTTAGAAAGCCAACACCTCAGCAGGAGGTCCCAGGGTGTGTGGATGGGCTGATTAAAAGCCTTCTGGTCAAGGACTGAGCACCTTCACTTGACGCACACACACACACAGTGTCCTTTTTGCATCGATAAATATTAAATATTTAATCCAACTGTTTTTGTTATACCTTATATACATAAACAACCCAATAGACACATACTTTTTGTGGTTTTATCTACAATCTATGTATATAAATTAACCACACTCCTCGCCAATTTATGACTTTATACATGGGTCCACTTTAAAGGTGCAATTGATAAAAAGGGTTAGAATACACAAAATAAAAATACAAAATATTTAAAAAATTACATCCGGAGCTTAGAAAGTTGCTGAATAAAGGAAATCACCTTCATGGAATCAGGAGATTGACCAACAAAACCTCCCAGATGGACTTTATATTCCCAACATCAATGTACTGAGCTGTAGTTTATGTCATTGTGGGTAGGCCTACCTGATGCAGTACTTCATGATTAGATCTTGGGCTGCTTATTGGCAATATGTTGGTCCATTTCTCATTCAACCGTACGTAGGTATGTATCTATGTACCTGTGGAATGGAATCTCGTGGACAGAGGACAACTTTTCTATCCCGATCTATAAAATGAATGAGGGATGTCCGGAACAAATCAATGCAGTCGCTCTACTTGAGAACAACCGTGTCTCTTGCGGCAGAAAGTCTTTCATGGTGACAGACAACTCTCCACCTGGCTTATTCAAGTGCAGAGAAAGCCCATTATCCTCAAATAGCGCGTTTAAGAGGATTAGTCGGCTAGACTAGCCCGGAGTTGAACTGGGGAGAGTCGGCAAAGAAACACAAAATGGGGCGAAATGTTGAAAAGAAGGGAAAGAGACTCACTGTTCTTGTGTCCTGGCGAGGTCCTGGTCACTGGGCATCTGTGCAACTGTGCCGTTTCTCTCTCTCTCTCTGTGTGAGTGTGTGTTCCTCCCCAAGCTGTGCTGCTGGGTATGTATGTGTGTGTGTTTGCGTGTGTGTGTGTGTGTGTGTGCTCCAAGTTGCCGCTCAGTGTGGTGCACACAGAGCGGTGGAGTCCAGCATTACTGTGGTGCTGTGGGAGTAGATCAGCAGGTATATAGGTTTCTGTGTGTG
>OMOU01093167.1:0-16532 GCA_900312585.1 Malacocephalus occidentalis
TCTGGATCTTCAGATGCTTCCACAAATGTTCAATTGGGTTTAAGTCAGGTGATTGACTGGGCCATTCCAACAAGTTGATTTTCTTTCTCTGAAACCAATTGCGAGTTTCCTTTGCTGTATGCTTTGGATCGTTGTCCTGCTGGAAGGTCCACCCACGTCTCATCCTCAGCATCCTGGTGGATGGCAGCAGGTTCATCTCAAGAATCTCTCTGTACATGGCTCCATTCATTGTTCCTTCAATGATATGAAGTCTGCCAGTACCACGAGAGGAGAAACAGCCCCACACCATGATACTTCCACCTCCAAACTTCACTGTTGGTATAGTGTTATTCGGTTTATGCAGTGCCATTTCTCCTCCAAACATGGTGTTGTGTGACAGCCAAAAAGTTCAATTTTGGTCTCATCTGACCAGAGTACATGCTCCCAGTAGTTCACTGGCTTGTCCAAATGTTCTTGGCAGACTTTGAACAAGCTTCAACATGTCTTTTTTTCAGTAGTGGAGTCTTGCAGGCTGAGCGTGCACCGAGGCCATGGCGGTGGAGTGCATTGCCTACTGTCCTTTCTGTCACAGTTGTACCTGTTGCCTCCAAGTCTTTCTGGAGCTCTTTCCTAGTGGTCCTTGGCTCTTTGGCTACTCTTTGAAGTATCCTTCTGACTCCCTGATCAGAAATCTTGCGAGGAGCTCCTGTGCAGTTGATGGTGGAGTGATGTTGCTTCCACACGGATAATGGCCCAATGGTGCTTACTGGAACATTCAGAAGTTGTGAAATATGTCTGTAGCCAATTCCATTATCATGTTTTGCAACAATCTGGTTGAAGGTCTTCAAAGAGCTCTTTGCTTTTACACATCATTAGATGTTTCTTGTGTAGCACCTTGGTAATAAGAAAACTTCTTATAGCCCATCAATATATACATTTCACTTGAATAGTCCAATTGGAAATACATTTACTGGACAAAATGTTGATGTGTTCAATATTTATTTCCCCCACTATATAACATTAACAACATATATGTTTATATATGTTGTAGTATATCCAAATGTCTGGAAAAAGCCATTATGGTTAGTCTGTGTGAGATTAATGTGGGATAAATGTAGAATTAATGTACACAACTGTGATTAAGTAGTAACTAAATGAAACTAAGTAATATTTGTCATTATGTTCCAAGTTCAACTGCTTCAAATTAGTAACCGTTTAGTCTGCTATAGACAAACAAGGCGTTAGTAAATACTAGTGTTGTGACGATCATGGAATTGCGGCTGACAGATATAATCATATCTTTTTTTTTGTTTATAAATATTGGTGCTGATTTGTTCTTGTCATCATATTGACTATTCCTTTCCGTTTTCATATATTTGTGTGCATGATTTTTATTGCAGACTGAGGTGAAGTGCGAAATGCAGTCCATAGTTTTTTGTTTGTTAATTTGGTATTTGGAAAATTATCTGTTTAGCAGACTTTTGTTAAGTTGAACATCAGGTGTGCTGCTGCATTCTGGATGCGTTGTAAGAGTTTGATGGGGATGCGGGGAGCAAGGAGAGAGTTGCAATATTTGAGGCGAGTGATGATGAGCGCTTGGACCATGATCTGTGCTGCTTTACGTGTGAGGAAGGACAGGATCCTGCAGATGTTGTAGACAGCAATTCTACAAGATTGGGCCAGAGAGGTGATGTTAGCATTGCTGGACAGCTGGTCATGCTGAGTCTTGGGGGACTCTGGCATCACGGGTGCAGGTTCTGGACAAGGAGCCATTCCATGTGCCCTGATTGGTCCGATCTGTCAGGCAGGAAGTGAACCATGATAACACAGTTCCAGCAATGCAAAGCTCTGCTAGAGTGGAGAGGAGAATCTGGTTCTTCAAGTCAAGGGTGGGGTTCATGAGGAGTGGCTTGATTCTGGCAGTCTTGAAGGTGGTTGTAAACAGGCCTGAATTGAGGGGGGTGTTGAATAGTGTGTTGAAGAAAAGGGGGGATGTCGCCCGAAATGTTTAGGAGAAGGGAGGATAGGACTGGGCCAAGGGGGTGTTTTCCGGGATGATCCAAGTCGAGAGACTGAAGGGCAGCATAAGCCAGAATGGTCAGTTTTCTTGACTGCCGATTGGCAATTCCAGAGTGTCGCTCTCACATCAAGGTCTGTGTAGGTTGAGATTGTTTGGTAGAGGAGATAGGAGGGGTTGCACCACCCAGTGGAGGGCCTTCAGTGACATCTGCTATGGTAGGATGTCCTGACTAGGCACATGGCTAGGATGGGAGGAAGGAAGGATGAAGCTGTAGAGAGTAATATTCAACCTCTCCCTGGATGATCCTGTGGTCCCAGCCTGTTTCAAGTGGTCCACTATTGTCCCTGCTGCCTCTCCAGCATGCCTGAATGACTATCAACTGGTGGCTCACATCTCTGTGCCTTCTTGCCTCCCTCCATGGACCTGCTGCAGATCCACAGATGATGCTATCTCCCGGGTAATGCACAGCTCCCTCTCTCATCTTGACAGTAGGACGGGGGCTATGTGAGAATGCCATTCATTGACTGTAGTTCAGCGCTCAACACCATAATCAAGGCAAGCTGATTGTGCTTGGACTGAACACCCCCCTGTGCATCTGGACTTCCTGACTGCCAGGCCCAAGGTCGTCAGAGTGGGGAGACACACCTCAAGGCCGTCACCCTGAACACAGGATCCCCCAGGTTTGCATCCTCAGCCCCCTACTGTACTCCCTGTACACATATGACTGTGAGGCTAGGTTCAGCTCCAACACCATCGTCACGTTTGCAGATGACACAGTGGTAGTGGGCCTGATCTCCGGTAATGATGAGAAGGCCTACCTAGAGGAAGTTGCTAACCTGTCACTCTGGTGCCACAACAGTCTCATGCTGAATGTCTCCAAAACTAGGGAGCTGTGGACTTTAGGAGGACACTACAATATCAGAGGACCTACACACCATTGGGGATTAATGGCACTGCTGTGTGTGTGTAAGTGCTTCTAGAACGGAGAGACTAACAGAGTTTATTCCGCATGCCATCAGGACTGTGAACTCTGACCTCACTAGGGCCCTCTAACTGTCCCTCCAATGCACACACTCACACACACACAGTAAACAGTACATGCACACACATACAGTTGCAAGAAAAAGAAAATGTGAACCCTTTGGAATTCCCTGGATTTCTGCATAAATAGGTCATAAAATATGTTCTGATCTTCGTCTAAATCACAACAATAGACACAGTCTGCTTAAACTAATACCACACAAACAATTATAAGTTTTATTGAACACACCATGTAAACATTCACAGTGCAGGGTGGAAAAATGATGTGAACTCTTTTCATAACTGGTTGACCCTCCTTTGGCAGCAATAACCTCAACCAAATGTTTCCTGTAGTTGCAGATCAGACCTGCACAATGGTCAGGAGGAATTTTGCACCATTCCTCTTTACAAAACTGTTTCAATTCAGCAATATTCATGGGATGTCTGGTGTGAATCGCTCTCTTGTGGTCATGCCACAGCATCTCAATTGGGTTGAGGTCATCACCCATCTTCTGTTGAGCTTCAATTGGCCTTAAGTTCTCCTGCAAAATGTCTTGATAAACTTGGGAATTAATTTTTCCGTTAATGATAGCAATCTGTCCAGGCCCTGAGGCAGCAAAGCAGCCCCAAACCATGATGCCCCCTCCACCATACATTACAGTTGGGATGAGGTTTTTTTTGGACAGCAGTGGCTTCCTCTGTGGTGTCCTCCCATGAACTCCATTCTTGTTTAGTGTTTTACGTATCATAGATTCGTCAACAGAGATGTTAGCATATGCCAGAGATTTGTCTTTAGCTGACACTCTAGGATTCTTCTTCACCTCATTGAGCATTCTGTGCTGTGCTCTTGCAGTCATCTTGACAGGACGGCCACTCCTTGGGAGAGTAGCAACAGTGCTGAACTTTCTCCATTTATAGATCATTTTTATAGATCACTTACAGTGGACTGATGATCATCAAGGCTTTTAGAGGTACTTTTCCAGCTTCATGCAAGTCAACAATTTTTAATCGTAGGTCTTCTGAGAGCTTTTTTGTGCGAGGCATGGTTCACATCAGGCAATGCTTCTTGAGAATAGCAAACTCAAAACTGGTGTTTTTTATAGGGCAGGGCAGCTTTAACCAACACCTCCAATCTCGTCTCATTGATTGGACTCCAGGTTGGCTGACTCCTGACTCCAAATAGCTCTTAGATAAGTCATTTGCCTAGGGCACATACTTTTTCCACCCTGCACTGTGAATGTTGACATGGTGTGTTCAATAAAAACATTGTTTGTGTGGTATTAGTTTAAGCAGACTGTGTTTGTGTATTGTTGTGACTTAGATGAAAATCAGAACACATTTTATGACCAATTTATGCAGAAATCCAGGTAATTCCAAAGGGTTCACATACTTTTTCTTGCAACTGTAGTTTTACTACAGAACCTATGGGGGACAAATGTGTGGATATCCTGACTCTGGTCCCTCCAATTCAATTTGTGATATTTGTATTTTTCTGTTGAACATTCCGTTGGGCATCGCCACTTTTCCTTTTTAATGCAAATCCTGTATGTGTATGTGATGAATACACTTCTTGAATCTTGAAGAAATGCCTTTTGACCTTGAGAGAGACTAAAGTAGATTGGAACAGTGATGCAGTATCGTATTATTTAGGTTAATCACATTTTTATGCCTGGACACTGAGATATGTTCTCGCTGTTAACAACTTACCTGCAGGACTGCATGAGGCCAGCCAGACTCTGGAAAAATCCTACGTCTTTTTTGTCTCTCAGATAGTCAAGCATTTTCTG
The DNA here is from genome assembly GCA_900312585.1 of Malacocephalus occidentalis. Lineage (NCBI taxonomy): Eukaryota > Metazoa > Chordata > Actinopteri > Gadiformes > Macrouridae > Malacocephalus > Malacocephalus occidentalis. Next base: position 4,807 of record OMOU01093167.1, read on the forward strand.
TCAAGAAGGGAAGAGAACGGAGAAGTGGGCAGAATGACATAAATGTGTACTTTATAAATAGTAGACACTGTAATTGTCACACTAAGCTTCAAAATGAGTACACAGGATTTAGATCATATATTTTACAGATTATTTTATTGTGTATCCTGTCTACTGAAAAGCTAAAATCTAACGTCCAGTTCACAATTCACTGAGTTGAAAGATACACATTACACAACACAAGAAACAGTAAAGTCAGGGAGAAAAAATATGAAGTTTGGAATTTGACAATCCCAAACATGTACCTGTAAGTGAAATGGATATCCCTCTAAGGGAAGTCCCTCCCTCTCTCATCTCAAGGAAGCTTGAAAGACATGGCCCTCTCTATCTCTCTTGCCAACCCAAGCACATTCAAGGCTTTCCATTGTGAAATTAGAACACCTGGGAAAAAGTGTAGGGAACTGGTACCTGCTGCACAGTGGAGTTCCCCCCATTGAGGACCGCTATACCCAGTTTCAGAGTAGACGCAACCATTGGGCCCATCTCACCTAAGATCAGATCATAGAAGACATGACAGTACTTTATTGATGCCAGGTGTGAGATGTGGTTCCCACAGCAAAAAGTAAAGGACAGTAGTAGCAAATGAGATACATGAAGCATGCATATACTACTTCTAAGCATATAGCATATGGGGCAGGTTGTGTATTTTCACCTCCAAAATAGACTTGAGTCCTACATGAAGCAAGCAAAACAATGCCAATATCATTACATGTATTTTTGGATTGCACTACAAATATGAACTGGGTTGTATTATTGGCAAGAGCCAGGGAAGTCTATAGCCTCCCAGGAATGTTGCAGTCTGAAACAAGCGACACACCTGGTGAGCATCCACTAAGGCTCCCACACGGACAAGCTTGTGGTGGGAGCCTCTTAACCTGTGCTACTGGTGGCATGTAACTGTGACAAAGCTGGTATGCTACACTATTACTCTGTCACTACAGTTTGATAGCAATAACCTGGTGTGGCAGTGGAGTGGATTCATAAAGACCTTTGAGTCCTACATGAAGCAAACCAACGATGACACGTACTACTACATTTGCACTCTGTGGGCTTTCGTGATATGATTAGATTCATTTTTTTGGATCACACGACAAACATGAAAGGGAATTCACACTCCTCATATTTTGGGCAAGTGCAAGTCCATCTTGTAATGTGAACAATTCACTCTGGTTTTATGATCAACCTGACCTGTTAATCCAGTGTAATACCATCAGCAAAATATTTTAGTTTCACTCTTTCGACAAATGTACATTGTAAGCGGACAAAACCATATGCCAGATTCCTTCAATGTAAATGTTAGTACGTGTGGATGATGAATCACAATAGCAATATGAGTGTTCCGAGCCTACCTGCACTGCGTGAATATAGGCTGCTTTGATAACGTGACGTGTGCAGATATATCGCAGCAGTTTCTTTTTGGATCTCATCCAGGGACTACACTGTTTTACACGTGATTAAAAAGTCTAACTATTATAACTCAATCCTCTGTACACATGATACTTTGCTGAAGTGACAGAGCATAGATGTTTTTTCACCGGCGTGATACTACGACGACTCTTTAAAGAGGAGTGCTTCTGGCCGATGGCTTCGTTTAGAAGCCCCATTTGTTGGGCAAGCATACACAGCAAGACACATGGCACTAATACACGTCAGGTCTTCAGCTCAACACACCACATTGCTCATTCACAGTGCGAATAGCTGTTGAATATCCAATATTATTTCAATTTAAAAAACAATGTTCTAACTGCATGATGTAGGAATGTTGCTGGTGGTTTGTAAAACATCCATCCATCCATTTTCTTCTGCTTATCCAAGGCCGGGTCACGGTGGCAGCAAGCTAAGCAGGGCCCCCCAGACGTTCTTCTCTCCACCAAAACTCTCCGGCTCCTCGTAGGAGATACCGAGGCGTTTCCAGGCCAGATGAGATAATCCCTTGGGTTCTTGGTCTGACCCAGGGTCTCCCCCCAGCCGGACGTGTCCCTCCCCTCTCCCCTCTTCGGGTTGATCCTGATCAGATTCCCAAACCACCTCAGCTTCTTTCAGTCACTACCCAAAGCTTGTGACCATAGGTGAGAGTTGGAACGTAGATTTGACCGATAAATCGAGAGCTTCGCCTTCCGGCTCAGCTCCCTCTTCAACACAATGGACCGGTATAGTGGCCGCATTACTGCACATGCCGCACCAAACCGTTTGTCCATCTCCCACCCTCCCGCTCGAGGCAGCAGCTCGCTCCCAACCCGGAGGGAGGACTCCACCATTTGGCCTTGGAGGTGCTGAGTCTCATACCGGCCAGTGAGTGACTCCGTGCAGACTCAAATTCCTTTTTTGTTTTAACCACTTCATTGCATTAATTTTGCAATTCAAGTACAATTATGTTTTCAAATAAGTACTCCTCACTGTTGTCTTGACTATTGCACCTAGAATTGTATGCATTTTGGCCATCTGATGCATATCTGATTGCCTAAAACACCTGTAAATACCAGGTGTAAAGGTTTACTCAATGCATGATTAATTTGGAACCAACCTTTGCTGGCACTGATAGTCTGTAGCACCATCTCAGCCGCTCCACGGTCATGTAACCGAGCCTGCTGGTACAGCAGCTTCTGTTTCTCCATTTCCTTCTCCTGTTGGTGGATAAGGTCATCATGGCCATGATGAAGGCCGAATTAGACAACTTAAATAGAATAGAGCAATGTTTGGGCTGCCTGAGATGGAATTTGGTCATAATTCATCAATAATATTGAAATTGGAGTGGAAAAATCTGACCCCATACCTCACCGCAAATAGATATTGACAGAAAATAGTAAACGGTATCTAGCCTCTAAAATAAAAGAATGATAACTGATGAATGACAAATAGAACAGACAATGTACCTCAAAACTTTTCACTTCATCGCCATCCTCTTCCTCTTCGTCGTGACAACTCTGCGGGTGGAGGATGAGAATGTTGAATGAGGAAAGCCATTCAAGGGCTACCACTAGTGCTACATTTATATTCACACAGAAAATAAGCAAAACGTTATCGTTATATATAATCCTTATATATAAAGTATTTTTCTTTGAATTTACTCAACCTTACCTTGGCCATAATGTCGGCGTAGGCCATGTAAAGATTGTCTTCATCGAGTTTGCTGCAATAGAAATGAAACAAGCTTGGTACACATGCTTGTCAGCTTTCCATCCCATCACCGTCTTGTTTCAGTTTGTGTGAGGCAGCGCAATATTATATTCTTGGAATACAAGCATGTCAATGTCTACCATGGTCAAAACTACAAGCAACAATTTGAACTCTTTCCTTTGCAAACAGTAGCAACTTCAAACTAAGCATGTAAAGCCATTTGTGTGACATTTCTGTTCCCATATTGGATATGTTCTTCAAGCCCCTTAGTTTATTTCCTTGGTTCAGTTTTATTCAAGGCTCAAGTAGTTTAATTGTCACACTCACATAGGCTACAGGGTCTGCAGTGAAATGAAAAAGTGGAAAAGTGAAATCAATCTAATTTATCTCGTAATAAATAACTCGTCTACACATCTGACATGCTCATGTGTTGCTTGTGTGCCCATATTGTACCTTTATCCTTGCAGAGTGTGTTTTTACAGCATCTTGATGTATCTACCATGGTAGATTCGTAGCAGTCAACTGTTCCTACCAGTCTCGTCACAAATATTTGATCTGAACTGACCTTTATAGTCTGTAGTACTGGACACTTTTCAAGAGTAGCATACCATTTTTCAGTGAGAGCAGTTTGGCTGAACAGCTGAATGAGTTGATGCAACGGGTCGATGTGCTTCAAAATGTCTTCCTCTTCAGCTGGTTCGTCCTTGCCAGATTTCTATACAGACATGCATATACACAACACACAGATGAAGACACTTTCTTAATAGGAATATTCATGTAGGGTATTCAAACACCTAAATAGCAACATTGCCTTTAGACTTGACAAAGCAGCCAAATACATTTAGGCTGTCTTTGCTTGATGCAATTCAGCCAAACCATGACACTTTGAATCTGACACTGAACCTACCTATTCTAGATTAGATTAATTTAGATTTAACTTTATTGTCATTGCACAGAGTACACATGCACAGAGTACAACGAAATGCAGTTCTACAGTTAATGGTAACTAGTGCAAACTAAAAGGAAAACATAGGCTTTACTTTTAATTTCCCAAAAAAAGGAGACACATACAGCCAAGTCCTCAATGAGTTTATCTTCAAAGTAGTGCTCTTCTGCCTCAATCCAGGACTTCTCATAGCCTTGAAGGAACAGGTTGACAGCTCGGTGTCTGATGAGGAGAGGAAGGGGGGAGAGAAAGATGTGTTCATATCTTCATAGCTTTTATTACATTCTGCATGTTGTGTAGTTAAGTTAAGGTTTAAGCAGCCTCAGCTGGCCCAGTTAGAATTTTGGGATGGGTGAGGCTGCACAACTGAGACGCATTGACTAATCAGTGTACACATGATTAAACAGCCATCACAACACAGAGAACACTAGCTTGCTAGAGCACTAGCATGTCGTCAACTTCTCTGCCATTAATTTCACCTACAAAATCTGAAATAAACCAAAATTATCCTGCCTGTGTCCAACTGTTGGGCCAGTATTTTACAGGGAAAAAAATATTAGTATGAATACCTGGGCAGGTTATACAGTGGTGCCATCCTGAAGCATGCCACAACTGCTCTCTTTCTTTGCTTAGACAGCAATTTGTGCCACACTGCTTTCTTACTCCGCTGTGGGTGTTCAACCTGAGAAGAAAGGTAAATGGATAAAAGTACGATATAAAATGCAATCCGTTGACCAAAGTGCTTTACAGTTGCGTCACATTCACCCATTCATACAGACATTCATGCACCGACGGCGATGTCAACCATGCTAGGTAACAACTAACATGTCAGGAGCAGTTAGGGTGAGGTGTCCTTCTCAGGCACACCTCAACACCTGCAACCTTCCACACAACCTCTCTTACCTCCTGAGCTACCGCGGGTTAAAGCACATTGACGTTGTTACCGTGTGATTATTGGGATGTACAATGTACACTAGGTTGCCGTTTTGTGTAGTATTCAGATTTTCCATGGCTGAACTAAATTTCCATAGACGGCACTACGTCAGGTAGCGATATTGCATTCTGGGGGAATGCAGGAAAATCGCACACTGAAACAATGCAACTAACAATAAAGTACAAACAATACTACGATTAATATTTCACATGACAACTTTTGAACCATCGCATGTAGGCTATATCCATGTTTCTTGATCAAATACATAGATTGCATAGAATGCATAATGATAATCTAGCCTCAAGACAAGGTACACTGCAAGAAACGTGTATGGACCTGGTCTAAGTGAAAGAGGACATGAGCAATGTCTAGGACCCTCTCCACGGTCTTCTCAGGATCAGAGGTTTCATCGTTGCGGTTTGGAAGGTCTCTGTACAGAGCCATCTGCCATCTAATAGCTGGGTCTTCCAACTGGGGACAAAACACATGAAGACACTCATCAGTAAGTGTGCCTTAAACAGTGTTAAGGCACTATGTAGAGGCTGTGCTTGCTGCAGTTGATAACTAGTGAGCTTTGACAGCTGTGCTGCTTTGGTTCCTGGTTGGATATGGGATGAATTTAGAAGTGATTAAACTACAAACTACTATGTGCAATATTCGTTTTTACCACACACCTGCCATCCAATCAGAAAAGAGTCATCCAGATTATGCTATGAATCCCAATAGTTTACAACGGATGGGAGATGAGTTCACTAGTTATTGTAACAAAAAAAATCGACGTATCATTCACTGATGTGCATATTGCCTAGCGGAGACTGTTATGATGGCTTGATTGCGCTGAAAGACTCACAAAACCTAAATAGCTTTGTTTAAAATTGAAACATAAATAATGCACCTCTCTGGTGAATCAAATGCTATGTGGTGAATCACCTTTCCTTGAAGATGTAAATTGCTTTTGATGATCTCCCGAACTTCATCTTCAGTGTCTTTCTGTAATGAAAGTAATCAAAAATAAATAGCCAGCAACATTGTGGGGATTGAATTTTAACAGTATTGTGGGATGGGGGGGCATGTAGCTGTTGGGGAGGAGCAATTATGAATGAATATATGCTGACCTATGTTTGCCCTCCTGCGAGGCTGGGACGCTGGCTGTCTGAACGCTGGAGCGTCTTTATGTATTTAATCGTTAAATGTATGTTTTGTGCCATTGGACATTCATGGTTTTGGACCCTATTGTTAATAAAACATTGTGGGAGTATGTGTGTTTGGTGGCTGGCTGGCTTAATTGGCCTCACCTGGGCCAGTTAGAGTCTGGCTGCAAGGAGCCTAAGGAGATCAGGCCTAAGGAGATCTATCAGGTGTGCATAATTATTCGTCAGCTTCTTCTCCTCAGGCAAAAGGGGCCAGAAAAGAGACCTAACAGACTCTGAAAAGTCTTTGAGAGGGATGCCGCACTCTTGAAAAAAGATACTGGGGCGTGACCACAGAACCATCAAGCGTTTGGTTGCAAATACCCAACAGGGTCACAAGAAACGTGTTGAGAGAAAAAGACGCAAAGATTTGAGAAGAATCAAACCTGAAGCTACCAGGAACCCATTGGATCAGCAATGGGCATAGAGCTCCACTCCGACTCAGACGCCAGCAAGGTGGAGGTGGGGTACTGGTATGGGCTGGTATTATTAAAGATGAGCTAGTTGGACCTTTTCAGGTTGGTGGACTCAAGAAACTCAAGAAGAAGACACTTTCTTCAAGCAATGGTACAGGAAAAAGTCTGCCAAGACCATGCTTTTTATGCAGGACAATGCTCCATCTCATGCATCAAACTACTCCACTGTGAGCCAGTAAATGCCTTAAAGATGAAAGAATAATGACATGGCCCCCTTCCTCACCTGACCTAAACCCTATTGAGAACTGTGGGCTCTTCTTACAGTGAAGGAAAACAGTGAAGGGAAACAGTACAGCTCTCTGAATAGTGTCTGGGAGGCTGTGGTTGCTGCTGCACAAAACGTTGATCGTCAACAGATCAAGAAACTGACAGACTCCATGGATGGAAGGCTTTTGTTATTGAAAAGAAGGGTGGCTATATTGGTCACTGATTTTTTTAAAAAATGTTATAAATGTTACATTTTGGGTTGTTTGTTTATTATTCTCACTTTAACAGATGAAAAGTGAGATGGGAATATTTTTATTGAGTTGCATAATAATTCTGCACACTAATAGTTACCTAATAATTCTGTACACAAAGACATTATCCTAAGAAAACCAAAACCTCACTTTTACTTAGTTAAACATTCAGGTTTGAGGTTTGTTAACATGTTGGCCAAGAGCACTGTTGTTGAATCCTCAAAAATATAACTTTCCTAATAATTGTGCACACAGTGTATATAAACACCATGGCTTCATATATCTGTATCTTACAGTTCTTTACCCCATCTTGGAACTCCTGTTCCTGATTAATATCCAGTGTATCAAACCTTAGATACAACCTATTTAGCTCCTCTGATAATTCAGTGTCTGACATACCAAAGCTCTTCATATGTCTCTTTTTCTTCTGCATTCTAACCATAGATGTGATGCCTTTCCAGGGTGCACATGAGTTACCATTTATCAATTCACCGTCCACTTTCTTTATATTTGAGTTTAGCTAGTTTTATCTCCCTCTTAACACACTTTTGGGCCTCCTGTTCCTGTATACAGTCCTTAGACCACACCATGACGTCCTTGTGATTCATTTAGTTCTGGTCTACCAGCCGACTCTGAAGAGGTAGAAAATGAACAGAGTTGTGATCAGAGGTGCTGAGGTGAGCTTTGCAGTGGTCCCATAGCAAGTCCAGCACCTTACCATGTCTCGTAGGACAGGTCACGTACTGGAAAAAAATGGCTATGGGACATGACCATAGAACAGTGATTAAAATCTCCCACAATATAATTAGGTGCATCAGAGGACATGCCTTGCAAATGCTGCATCCCTCTAATGATGACTGACATTGCATTGTCCACATTTGCTTTAGGGTGGATATAAACAACTGTGATAAATAGTTGCAGACATTATCGCGGCAGATAACAGAGGTACAGAGAAACAGTTAAAAACTCGATGCCGGTGCTGCACACAGTTTCATGAAAGACCACTGTCTGACACTCGCGGGTGTTTACAGATAAACACGTCTTATCACCATCTAATCTCAAGGGCTGCCCAAAGCTTGTCATTTCAAGATCGGTGTTGGAGTCCTGTGCTTTGAGCCAGGTCTCAGTGAGAGGGAAATGATAAAAACGTGCTTCCTGAAGGACTGCATGTTTGAGAGCATAATAGAGGGCAGGGGTATACGGCACAGCTGTTGTCTCTGCAGCCCCTGTCGCACTCTTCCTTTCCTTCCCCTCTTCTACGATGCATTCCATGGCCACCCTTCAGAATCGTCGGTGGTATAATTGTGTCTGCTTCCATAGCCGCGATTCCAGAATTTCGGAACTGCTGTCTGCTGTCTATGTGGCTGGTTGTGCTGCATGTCAAACACAGCCATAAAAAATATCACAAGAACAATTTTCGAGGCACTGGGGCAGATGGGGCAGATTTCTGCATGCCCAAGAGCGTCAACAGCACCTGTATAATGGAGGTACTCGACGAAGACAATTCACACCAGGCGAGTGCTTGCATGACTGAAAATTGCTAAGAATTACTTGCGAAATGGCAATCGCCCTTCGTGGTCACACGGCGACTGGGGGAGGGGGTAGGCAAATTCATGGAAATGACGCAGCTGCCTGACCCAGCTGTAAGCATGATTAGGAATGAATATATCCGTACATGTGTTTGGCCATTGAAGAAGCCTCATCGTGTTGCATGTGTACAATGTCCATGATGACATTTGTGTCAATGCAGTGAATAAGAATGCACAGGAAACACCATTCATTGTCAATTTACAAAGAATAATAGCCTGGAGCAGACGCACACTCCCGATCAGATTTGGGGTGGGGATTGTTTGATTGACATGCAATAGCATGTGTTTATCCCATAGAGGGCCATTGGAGTCCATATTCACATAATATTCTATGTTTTTAAAACATTGCGTGTTTAAGTCCAGATTTGGAACAGGATCAATCCAGAGTAATATGATGTAACCTAGTACATTTTGGTTAAATTGCGTGAACCTAAAAAAGTGGTTTTAAGGTTGGTTTTCCTCTTCTACTGTTCTACTGTTCTAAGCAACAAGCAACAGTTATCAAGCAGACCTGAGTAAAGCGGCTTTTAGCCAAAGCAATGAGCTCTTGGTCTCCTGGTGCGCAGATGTTCAGTCCAACTGGAAGCATTCGCTTCAGGGTGGCGACAATGAGGCTGGTTTGCATTGTATAACGGTCGCCTTTCCTCTTCAGCTTCTTCCTCTCCTGGTCGGAAATGGCACCCTGAGGAGAGAGACCGTGATGACGGGATGTTTTTTCGATGACATTTGGTGACATTCAGTTGATATCCTTTTGATGAGGATCTAAACTTAATGTGAGCTTCACATTTACAATTTGAATTGTGTATTTGTTATAAATAGAACAGGAATATGTGCAGAGAGAAGAGATGTTTTAATGACAGATTTAAAGCAGATTATTTCGTTAGTAGTTTAGTTTGTTTGTTTTAGTTTGATACAGGCGTTCATGACTAGCCTCACACAACCAGATGATATTCACTTCCCTCATCGTTGTCAGTGTTTGTTGAGAGTCTTCAACAACCCTTACTAGTATCATTATCATCGACATCACACACTTTTGCTGATTCGGTGACAGAATTTTGTTCAGAGCCCAGGTGCCCATGTTGGGCTCCTAGGTGTCCAGGTTAGGCTTGCAAGCTCACAAGGTTTAGGCTGGATTAGCGAGGCTCCATGGCGTCTCGAATTTGAGGAAAATAATCTCTTGTCTTACCTTTGACATCTTTGACTTGGTGTCTGTGATGAGGAAGGACATATTGTTGATTTCATTTTGGACCACAAAATTCTGCTCTTCCCTCTTGAAGTTCTGGCAAGAAGTACAAATGATATTTACTTTCGTTCACAATATTTCCCAACTAATGAAGGTGTGAACAAACAGATTAAGCATGGCATACTGCCTTTACATTATTTAATCAATCTTGCAGGGAATTGGTCCTCTAGATGTGAAGCTTGTAAACCAATGACATGTTAACCAACATAGATATTGGATACAAAGAGATTAATTTGTGTTTAATGTATGAAGTTGCGCTCTTATGATGATTATATTGTTTTTAATTCAGTCAGCACTGAAGTCATGTATGTGACAGAAGAGAGTGGGAATCTTTTGTTTACCAGCTGCAGTCCAGTGATCAGTAAATGTATACAATTTTAAACAGGCCACAGCTCTTTAGATTTAGGCAATATGCAGACTATGAGAGGAGCTATAGGAGTGCTGGAGTGCCAGATGGGATTTTTTACATGCGACTTGGCCCAGAAGATGAAGACTTCGGCGACCATACGGAAGAGCTCCTCTGCCTCTGGGTTGGGTTCCTTCAGCCATTTTGCTCTGGGAAAAAGATTCAATTCACATCCAGTTAACACATCTTATCCAACAGCATTGTTGAATACGCCCACTGGATTAAGATTGGTCAATTACATTCCATTATTTCAATTGACGGGATACCACTGCTTTTTGACAGTTTCTTCTAATTAGGTCGATAAACCAATATATAGATGAAAGGAACTAATGTCTAAGCATTGTTGGAAAGCAGAATACTTTGGTGAAACACTGAGTCCCATCATCTCATTTCAAACACTTTGGATTGTAAGTACGGCATTGTGCAGGAATGTATAAGAAATAATGGTGATCTAAATGGAAGGAACAAATTATTATCGTAAAACACTTAGTTTTTAACACTATAAATGCAACAACACCGTTGATGCCAACAACAAACTAATAACACAATTATATAACAAACAACAATGTCATCAGTAATCAGTAGATTTGTTTAGTCAGAATAATTAATGAATAATTAATAAAATAGAAAAAGAAAAACAGCTCAAAATAATGACCTGTTGTAATCGACGAAGCGAATGAGGAGGGGATAGAAAGCGTATAGGTCCCGGACCAAGATGGTGAATTCATCCAACACCAGCAGCTCTGCCTCTGACATCTCACCTCTCCCCTCAGCCTTGGTGTGTTCCTCATCCATGAGGACGACTGCTGCTTTCTGGAGACAGAAAAGCCATTAGAGACACCCCTATGTCAATATTTACAGATACACAAGGTCAAGCATTTTAACAACATTTTTATCTATTATTATCTTATCTATTAATTATCTATGATTATGACATATGTCGATAATTCAAGTCATGAATGATCCATTGGTAACATTTATGTGTATATCAACACATTTTGAAAAGTAATACATACTTAAAAGTGAAATAATGTGAACTATTTTCTTTATTTCTTTACTATTTTATTTAATTAAACCTACAGAAGTATGTTAAGGGACAGGCTCAAAACCTTGAAATCTCTCCTTTATTTTGAGATTTTGGTATGATAAATGAAAAAAACAGCTCACCTTTTTGAGTTTCTCCATGAGAGGCAAAAAGTGTGTTTTAAGAAGCTGAGCATTGGCCTTACTGATGATTGGCTGAGAAAATACTGTACAGAGATAGAAGATGAGAGAAAGACATAGGTTGAAATAAGGTGACTGTACAATGCAATTTCCATTGCATTGTA
>OMOU01093173.1:0-12834 GCA_900312585.1 Malacocephalus occidentalis
GACCCGGGGCTTTACGTGCATTTGTCCTCCTGAGAGATCTCCACACGCTGTCTGGGGATAGCGTCAACACCTGGTCACCAGGAGGAGGCGGGGTCTTCAGAGCCGGGGTGCTATTGTCCGCCTCAAAGCGAGCGAAGAAGATGTTGAGCTGATTCAGCAGAGAGGTGGAGTTGTCGCAGGTCTGTGGAGAGGGCTTGTAGTCCGTGATGGTCTGAATCCCCCGCCACAGGTTTCTGGAGTCTCTGCTGTTACTGAAGTGGTCTGCGATCTTCTTGGAGTACTGTCGCTTTGCCTTCCTGATGCCACATGACAGGTTGGCCCTGGCTGTCCTCAGGCTCGCCTCATCCCCAACTTTGAAGGCGGCGTTCCGCGCCCTCAGGAGCCTGTGGACTTCCCCTGTCAGCCATGGTTTCCGGTTGGCCCGGACGGTGATGGTTTTGGAAACCATGACATCGTCCATGCACTTCCTCATGTAGGCCGTCACGGTCTCTGTGGAGGTCTGTGGTGTTGTTGTAGGTGGCAGCCTGTTTGAACATGCTCCAATCCGTGGTGGAGAAGCAGTCCTGGAGTGCCTCTGACGACCCCTCTGGCCACACCCGTACCTGCTTCCTAACTGGTTTGGTGGCTTTAACCAGTGGTCTGTATGCTGGCATTAGCATGACAGTGGTGTGGTCTGAGGCCCCGAGGTGGGGGAGGGGTAGGGCTTTGTAGGCGCCTCTCTGCATCGTGTAAACATTGTCCAGAGTATTGTTACCGCGTGTGGGAAAGTTGATATGTCCATGAATAGTTAGCAGTGGTATTTGCTTAAAGCTAAGCCATAGAAGTGTTGGTAGAGCTATTTTCTTAAAGCTAATCTTGTAGCAGTGCTGGTAGAGGCATTTCTCTTAAACTAAGCTTGGTTTTGTGTTAGAGGATACTTAAAGCTAATCTTGTAGGTGTTTTGGCAGAGCCATTTCTCTTTCTCTTGTTTTTTGTTGTTGTGGTAGTGTTGAAACTTTCTTAATAGCTAATCTTGTGTGGGCTTTCAGAGCAGAGCTGCGGGCAGCTGAGATAAAATTGAGGAAATCAAACTCTGCTGATGATCTCTCACTACCTCCACCTCCTCTCCTTGCAAAGATCAACTCCAACCCTAGGAAACTGTTCTCCAACATGGAGAACAGTTTCCAGTTTCCTCTTCCCTCCTCAACCCTCCCTCCCCGCCTCCTCCCTTGCAGCTGATGACTTTGTCACTCTCTTTACAAAGAAGGTAAAGGACACCATCTCCTCTTTCACCCCTGCTGCTACCCTCCCTCTCCCTACACCCACCCCTGTCAGCCTTTCCTACTTCGCCCCTCTGTCCTCTGAAGAAGTCAACAGGCTTGCTGCATCCAACCATACCACCATCTGCCCCCTTGACGCAATCCCATCCTCCCTTATCCAAGACATTTCGGGTGACATCCTGCCCTTCCTCACTACCCTAATCAACACCTCCCTCAATTCAGGCCCGTTTCCAACCGCCTTCAAGACTGCCAGAATCAAGCCACTCCTCAAGAAACATACCCTTGACACCGACATCTGGAACTACAGACCTGTATTTCTCCTTTCATTCCTCTCCAAAACACTACAACGTGCTGTCTCTGACCCAACTTTCCTCCTATTTCTATTGAAACAACCTGCTAAACCCTCATCAGTTAGGCTTCAAGGCGGCACACTCCATGGAGACGGCCCTGCTCAGTTACAGAAAGCAGGGCTGTCTCCGACTCTGTGTTGCCAGAGGCCCGTCCTTCTCATCTGTGCTCATCCTTCTTGACTTCTTGAGAAGGGCAAGTGAAATAGAAATTACATTATGTACCACTCATTACGAGATTGCAGATACAAGGGGCCGAAATGAGTTTCCTCCGGAAGGTGGCTGCGCTCAGCCTTATAGATAAGTTGAGGAGCTCAGACATCCGGAGGGAGCTTGGAGTAAAGCCGCTGCTCTTCCGAGCCGAAAGGAGTCAGCTGAGGTGGTTGGGGCATCCGATCAGGATGCCTCCCGGGTGCCTCCCTCCAGAGGTTTTCCGGGCACGTCCAACTGGGAGGAGACCCCGAGGTAGACCCAGAACCCACTGGAGGGATTATATATCTCATCTGGCCTGGGAACGCCTCGGGATCCCCTAGGAAGAGCTAGAGAGTGTTGCTGGGGAGAAGGGGGCCTGGAGAGCCCTGCTAAGCCTGCTGCCACCGTGACCCGGCTCCGCAGTATTGCCAAGTGCCAGGGAAAGCACAAAAAAGAACCAACATGCATTGATTGGAGTATGCACCTGCATGTAAATAGGGATATTAGTGGAATATTCATTTTCACTAGCCATCTAAACAGCTTATTAGAATATTTTCTTTTTCGCTGAAGAACTACATTATTTGGAAGAATGATTTGTTGTAATTTATAAACATGAATGTAGTTTAATGTAGTAACCGCTTTATAAAAGCAATAAGCCCTGCAAGGCTGTGGTTTACAATCATTTTAAAACAGTTAAGGGGCTATCGTGTCGTTCCTAAACACCACGGCCTCTTGGGGCTTATTGCTTAAAACTACTGGTATACGGCCAACTGTGTTTAGTCCATATAACTAGCGGTATACAGCCAGCGCGCTGTGTTTCATGGATGATAAAGCCCTGCACACACATAGTGCCTGTTTCTGTGCACAAGGGTCTTTTTACAGGTGCCTGGCGAGACAACATGGCGCCGGTGCAGACCACAGAACCTGTGGTGTGCTCAACCCCAAGCAATGAAAACACACTTCTTATGTGTGCTGGTTGTCGGGGGGAGCACCGCCAGACAGGAAACGCATATTGGCCGTCGCCAATCTTGATGGATTTAGGGCCCTTTCATACCTGAGCTGTTGCGTTTTAATCGAACCCTGGAGCGTTTCCCCGATAGTACGGTTCGTTTGGGGTTGTGTGAACGCTCATTCAAACTCTAATGCGGATCAAACAAACAAACTCTGGTCTGCTTGAAAACGGGGGTCTCGGTCCGCTTCCAAGTGAACAACGGTTCGGTTCGCTTTAGGTCCAAGTCAACCAACCAAAAAATAATAAATTTGGATGGTCCTTGTGGAATCTGTGTGTATCCGTAAGCGAAGCAGAGTCCTGCAACAAGTCGGGTGATCTGCAAAATAAGTGATTTGCGGGTGGTATTTTGTACTTTTTCCCGGGTCGGATCAAGTTATATATTATATATTTATATGTCAAGGTTTTTTTTCGAGGGACGGATGACCATTCATTGATACGCTGGATTATTTGTCTACAATCAATAGTATTAAATGGAATGGGCTTAATTAGGCTACATTTTAAATATATTATTCATATATATATTATTGATTAAGCCGAATGATCAGGGATGAGCTTTTTCTGTGAATTCATGGAATTCCGCGATTTTTCAGTTTCTGGGTTCCGTTTATTTATTTATTTCATACTATAAATTATCCGTTTTGTAACCATTTTTAGCGATCCGACTTTTTTACTTTGCGCTTGAAATTAAATGACACATTTGATTGGATAAATAAGTTCTTCTAGTAGGCAAGCATTTGCGCAAATGTTATTGTGTACAATTTGTTTGCCAAACAATAGATGAAATGTTCAAAATAATAGAGCGAAAAGACGAGAATATGGCGCAGGAGATTGACAGTAGCGGCTCACTAGTTAAGAATAAGTGGAAAATTAAGCATTGACAGCAAAAAATCTTCCGAAATCGAATTGGAAAAAGGGCCTGGTAAATTGCATTCTCTGCGATTTTATTCGGAAGGTAGGCATATTAACCCTATATATATTGACTTGTTAATTGTTGCGACATTTGTCATACGAATTACGATTGTTTGTGGATTTGAACTACGCAATTATTGTCTTTGTAGGCCTAGGCCAGTAGCCTGAGTAGGGGTCTATACTATAGCGTTAAGCTTCATAATATTATCTTACTCTTAATATTTATAGGCCTACATATATGCATTTCGTTGTATATGCCTTTTATGCATCACATAGGCCCGATGATACTTCAATGTTTTAAATTAACAACATTTAATTTTGACTTTTGAGAAATTAACTTCACAATAACATCGACCACACCAGACTGCACACACAATTTTTCATCATACAATATTTGACTGTGTATTATAATTTTATATTGTCATGTGATCGATTTATCATCTTATGTAGTGTGCGGACATGAATCTGCCTTGTACAACGAAATGTTGTACAGTGCAAAAGAATGTGTGTGCGTTCGCTGTAATTTATACTATAGTATGTTGTACTCGTATACATTTTGAAAATGCTGAACTAGGGAGAGAAAGGTCACAAGCTCTCCCCAATGGGATCGCAACAGGATCTCGGAGATGGCCCAGTGGGATTGCACACTTGGCCAGTTAACATTTTTCTGCCCGACGGCCAGTACATCACTGGTGGTGTGCGACAAGCGACCCCCTCTGTTGTGAGGCATTTGTTTATAATGTTTGGTTCGCTTAACAAAGTCCAGTGTGAATACTAACTGCACCAAATGAAACCAAATGAAACAAAGTATCAAAATTCACCCCTGAATCAGTCTACCGAACTATAGGTGTTTTAGAAACATGCTTAAGGAATTAGATAGAAAGAATGTGGATGTTCTTGTAAACATACTAGTAAGAGGCGTAAAGCACTTACAAATCACAAGTATCACAAGCTGGAAAAACAACACTTGCTCCACTGCAAACAAACACTCGAAGCATTGGACAAAAAGCCGCCAAGTTACCGTCATTGTAACATTATCCATCAGTCCATTGACCCATTCTCTTCTCACCGGGGCCGGGTCCTGGTGGCAGCCGGCTAAGCAGGGCCCTCTAGCCTTCCAGCAACACTCTAGCTCCTCCTGGGAGGTCCTGAGGCATTCCGAGGCCAGATGAGTTATCCTCCCAGTTGGACGTGCCCGGGAGGTATCCTGATCAGATGCCCGAACCACCTCAGCTCACTCCTTTCGATGCGGAGGAGCAGCGGCTCTACTCCGAGCTCCCTCCCTCCGACCACAATGGACCGGCGTCCGCATTACTGCAGATGCCACACCAATCCGTCTGCCCAGACCTCGAGATACTTGAACTCCTTCATTTGAGGCAGCAACTCGCTCCCAACCCAGAGGGAGTACTCCACCTTTTTCCAGCAGAGATCCATGGCCTCAGACTTAGAATTGCTGACTCATCCCGACCGATTCACACTCTGCTGCAAACTGCCCCAGTGGATGTTGGAGGTCACGGTCTAATGTAGCCAACAGAACCACATTGTCTGCAAAGAGCAGTGTTGGAATTCTGAGGTCCCCAAACCGGACACTCTCCTCACCTCGGCTGCACCTTGAGATTCTGTCCATGAAACAGAATCTGTGACAAGGAGCAAACAACACCCACTGAGAACGTGCGTGACTTTGTGCCGAGAATACGGACACAACTCTCACATTGTTTGTACAAGGACCGACTGGCACAACCGAACGGCCCCGGTACCCCATACTGGAGCTTGTCCACTGTTCCACAGCCAGGATGGACAAAATCCACATTGCTCCTCCTGAAGCTGAGGTTCAACAATCGGCCGGAGCCTCCAGCACCCTGGAATTACCGGGGAGGCTGAGCAGTGTTATTCCCGGGAAATTGGAGTACACCCTCCGGTCCCCCTTTTTGAAAATGGGGACCATCACCCCGATCTGCCACGCCACAGGTACTGTCCATAACCTCCACACAACATTGAATTGGCGTGTCAACCACTATAGCCCCACAATTTCCAGTGTTGTACTTCAGCAACCTCTGCCAAGGATGGGTGGGGCTTCCCCTGAGGCTTTAGACTTCCGCAGAGGACGTGCTGGTCGGATTCAGTATACGACAGTTATCATGTTCTTAACAGAGATCTTATTCTCTGTTTCCTGCCCAGGGACTACAGATGCAAATGAGCTTTTAGCTAACCTTGGTATAGCTAAGAAGCGGTACACTATCCTGGTCATATAAATAAACATCCGCAGGATCTGGCCCTTTCTCAAATGTAAAACAGCACAGATTGTCCAAGCGCAAACCCCTGCAACTCTCTCCCGGCTGGACTCCTTGCCTCCGCAATCAAACGCATCCAGAACGCAGCAGCATGCCTGGTGTTCAACTTATCAAAATTCTCCAATGTAACTGCCCCCCCTCTTCCATTGTCTCCCGGTAATCGCTCGCATTAGATTCAAGACACTGGTTTACAAGGCTGTCAGCAGAAGATCCCCTACCTAACCCAGCCCGAGTGCTCCGCTCAACAACTTCAGCTAGACAACTGGTACAACCTTCACTAAGAACATGCTAATATCACTCTGCCAAGTCCCAGCTCTTCTCTGTTCTGGCACCTCAGTGGTGGAATGAACTCCTGGCTGACGTCAGGATGGCAGTCGCTCACCAAATTCCGCAAGGAATTCATAACCCACCTTTTCAGAGTCAATATATCGCTGTGTAGTGATATATTGCGGTCTCTTTGAATAAAGAGCTTTGGATAAAAGCGTCTGCCAAAAGCCCTAAATGTAAATGTAAACTACAAACAAACTACATAAACATACGTTTATGTTTACTGTAAGAACCGTGTGCTTCTGCCCCCCTGCTTCTGCTCAATAATCTTCCTGTGACCTTAAAAACAGCTGGCTCATATCACCTGGCAAGGTACATATTACATATTATATCTAGTGGTCAAAATGTTGTAGTCTATAGTCACACACAAATATTTACATCCATTACAAAAAGTATAAATAAACCGTTACTGTGTCCATAAAACCATAATACATACCAAACCGTAACACACACACACACACCCCACGATCTAGGACTCTACTCTCCAGGGGCAATGTTGAGTATTCAGTCACTTTCAATCAGCAGGCGCTTTGATCCGAGCCAACTCGGAGTGAATATACTGCGAGTAGTAGGAAGACATGATAAAAAGACGCCCTACCTGCCTAGCCTAAATGCACCTCATTGTCGTTCACTGGAAAACACTGAAAATGTCTTTGGAGTTTGGAATTGTAAATCTAAACAATCTTCTGAAATACATCATATGTAAAGACGTGATTTAAAAACTGTGTTCTTCAGATAAACTACAAGTGTATACAGCAGTCATCATACGCTCTGTGTCTCGTCTCCCAGGAGGTGCTGAACATCCTGAAGGAGAGCAAGGCGGACATCTTTGTGGACCCGGTGCTGCACACAGCGTGCGCCCTGGACCTCAAGCACCACTGTGCGGCCATCACTCCGGGCCGCGGACGACGTCAGTAACCACACGCACACTCACACAAACCACTAGATATAGAGCAGTGTCCCGACCTCATGCACCCCCACCAGGGCTGAACAATTAATTTAAACATTATTGAAATCTCAATATGGCCAGGCAATATCCAAATCGCAAGAGCTGCATTTTCATAAGAGTAAAATGTGTCAATGTACATTTATAACATTGTAATTGAGGTAATGTAGTGCTGCAGATGCCCTGGCCTACACACATTTTTTTCCTCCATATTTCATATTGGAGTACAGTATTTTATTAATATTTTGTACAGACTCCAAAAATATGCTGCATCGGGCGATTCAGCTTATTTAAACACTCCTGGTATTGTTACTGTTGCGTCTTTTTTTTGAGAGATGAAAAGGTTTGCTCATCCAGTCTACATGTGCTTTGTGGACTTGGAGAAGGCTTATGACCGTGTCCCCTGGGAAATCCTGTGGGGGGTACTGTGGGAGTATGGGGTGCCAGGGCCGTTTGTACGTGCCAATCGGTCCTCCATCCATTCCGCGATCCCGAATTTCCCGGCGTTCCCAGGCCAGATGAGATATATAATCCCTCCAGCGGGTTCTGGGTCTGCCCCGGGGTCTCCTCCCAATCGGACGTGCCCGGAAAACCTCTAAAGGGAGGCGCCCGGGGGGCATCCTAGTCAGATGCCCGAACCACCTCAGCTGACTCCTTTCGATGCGAAGCAGCAGCGGCTCTACTCCGAGCTCCCTCCGGATATCTGAGCTCCTCACCTTATCTCTAAGGCTGAGCCCAGCTCAGCTCCGGAGGAAACTCATTTTGGCCGCTTGTATCCGCAATCTCATTCTTCCACCCAGTGTGATCCCCCGATAGTTGGAGCACAACCTCTGGTCCCCCTTTTTGAAAATGGGGACCATCACCCCAGTCCACCACGCCACAGGTACTGTCCCCGACCCCCACGCGACATTGAATAGGCGCGTCAGCCACGACAGCCCCACAATGTCCAGAGCCTTCAGCATCTCAGGGCGAATCTCATCCACACCTGGCGCCTTGCCACCGAGGAGCTGTTTGACTACTTCGGCGACCTCTTCCAAGGATATGGGTGAGCCCGTCTGCTGTTTCAGGAGACCCCTGGGCCAACCAAGCCCGAAAGGCCTCCTTCTTCAGCCTGACGGCTTCCTTCTTAGGTTGCCACCACGACAGGCACCGACAGCCTTCTGCCCACAGCTCCTAGCCGCCGCCTCTGCAATGGAGGCTCTGATCATGGCCCACTCTTATTCCATGTCCCCAACCTCCCCCGGGAGACAAGAGAAGTTCTTCCGGACGTGGGAGTTAAAGACCCTACGGACAGGGGCTTCCACCAGATGTTCCCAGTTCACCCTCACTACCCGCTTGGGTTTACCAGGTCTGTCCGGCAGCCTCCCCCGCCATCTGATCCAACTCACCACCAGGTGGTGATCAGTTGACAGCTCTGCACCTCTCTTTACCCGAGTGCCCAAAACATGCGGCCGCAGATCTGCTGATACAGCAACAAAGTCGATCATTGATCTTTGGCCTAAGGTGGCCCGGTACCAGGTACACTTATGAGCCACCTTATGTTCGAACATGGTGTTTGTTATGGCCAGTCCATGACTAGCACAGAAGTCCAACAACAAAGCACCATTCTAGTGCAGATCGGGCAGGCCATTCCTCCGAATCACCCCCCTCCAGGTTTCTCCATAGTTGTCCACGTGCGCGTTGAAGTCCCCCAGTAGAACTATGGAGTCCCCAGATGGCACCCTTTCCAGGATGCTCTCCAAGGACTCCAAGAAGGCCGGATACTCTGACCTGCTGTTTGGTGCATACGCACGCACAGCAGTCCCCCCAGCTACTAACAATTGCATGGAGGTGACCCTCTCGTTCACCGGGGAAAACTCCAACACAGCGGCGCTCAGCCGGGGCCTTGTGAGTATCCCCACACCCGCCTGGCGCCTCACAGCCTGGGCAACCCCGGAAAAGTAGAGAGTCCAGCCCCTCTCCAGGAGTTTGGTTCCAGAACCGGCACTGTGCGTGGAGGTAAGCCCAACCATATCTAGTTGGTACCGCTCCACCTCCCGCACCAACTCCGTCTCCTTTCCTGCCAGCGAGGTGACGTTCCACGTCCCTAGAACCAGTTGGCAATGCCGGGGATCCGTGCGCCCAGGACCCCGCCTTTGCCTACCGCCCGGTTTGCATTGCACCCCGCCATTCGGTCCTTATACAAACAAAGTGAGAGCTGTATCTGTGTTCTCGGCACAAAGTCAAGCACGTTCTCCGTGGTGTTGGGCTCCGCCAAGGTTGCCCCTTGTCACCAATTCTGTTTGTGATTTTAATGGACAGAATCTCAAGGCGTAGCCGAGGTGAGGAGAGTGTCTGGGTTGGGGACCTCAGAATTCCATCCCTGCTCTTTGCAGACGATGGAGTTCTGTTGGCTACATCAGACCGTGACCTCCAGCATGCACTGGGGCGGTTTGAGTGTGAAGCGGTCGGGATGAAAGTCAGCACCTCCAAGTCTGAGGCCATGGTTGTCTGCAGGAAAACGGTGGTGTGCTCCCTCCGGGTTGGGAGTGAGTTGCTGCCTCAAGCAAAGGAGTTCAAGTATCTCAGTGTCTTGTTCACGAGTGAGGGGGAAAATGGAGCAGGAGATTGGTGCGGCATCTGCAGTAATGCGGGCGCTGTACCGGTCCGTTGTGGCAAAGAAGGAGCTGAGCCGGATGGCAGAGCTCTCGATTTACCGGTCCATCTACATTCCAACCCTTACCTATAGTCATGAGTTGTGGGTAGTGACCAAAAGAATGAGATTGCGGATACAAGCGGCCAAAATGAGTTTCCTCCGGAGGGTTGCTGAGCTCTCAGCGTTAGAGATAAGGTGAGGAGCTCAGACATCCGGAGGGAACTCGGAGTAGAGCCGCTGCTCCTCCGGATCAAAAGGAGTCAGCTGAGGTGGTTTGGGCATCTGACCAGGATGCCTCTCGGGCGCCTCCCTTTAGAGGTTTTCCAGGCATGTCCGACTGGGAGGAGACCCCGGGGCAGACCCAGAACCCGCTGGAGGGATTATATAGCTCACCTGGCCTATGAACGCCTTGGAATCCCTCAGGAGGAGCTAGAAAGTGTTGCTGGGGAGAAGGGCGCCTGGAGAGCCCTGCTTAGTCTGCTGCCTCCACGACCCGGCCCTGGATAAGCAGAAGCAAATGGATGGATGGATGGATCTTTCAAAGAAAAAAACAGCATAATTTTCATCCACTCTTCCTTACTGAAAACAAATGGAAAGATTCAAAACAAAGTCCTAAAACTAATAAAATTATTATTTCCATCATAACATGGCCTGCATATGAACATGGATACCAAACAAGCCAAATACATTTTTAGCCAATCGGCCGTCAAAAAATGCTGTAACGTTTTAACTGTCTGCGTCTTTACCGGCCCTCTCTTTGTTCCTGTCATTCTTGATACACTGCGTGCATGTTCCAGGACTTGCTGGCCATTAAATTATTGTTGCTGGCCACTTAAGGAGGCAGATGCCCAAACAGTGTGTCCATCTTTTTGTGTGAAAGCCTGTGCCTCTAATGCTTGCTTCCTTTTTTCTCAATGTTTTTCGGCCCCGCCTTTATTTTTTCGACATCTCATCTGCCTGCTGCGTGCTACTCGTGTATAATTATAGAACGTTAACACACCTTAACTAATTTCGTTGTGATTGGCCAGTGAGCCCCTACATTTGCTAACTTGGTTGTGATTGGCCAGTGAAGCCTGTGCGCGCACAGCGCATTATGTTATTATATAAGAACCAGTAAAGACGCAAACAGCTTCAGCGTTTTTGTGCGGTCGCACCGAGCACTTTTTTTCATTTATTTATGGTTTATTCGATAGGGACCAATACAATATACATAAATAAATGTACCCCAGCGGGGTTCCGTGCTCGATAGCGGGGCTGGGAAATGTCTATTTTGGGATTACACTTACGGTGGAGGAAAATAGCGGTCTGTCGATGTTGTGATTTAAAGGGGAATTGATCGCCTTTCAAAACAAAAGCTGCGTGGTTCGTAGGGAGTCGACCAATGTTCACGTGATAGTTATTGTAGACTGAGACTTAGCGAGGCAATCGTTATACTCGTAGTGTTTAAAAGAAACAAGATCATTCATCCTCATATGTAGCTTATCTAGTCTAATAGCTGAGAATTACCACTACAACCGTGGAGCAACCGTGCAGCGGTGCCTGGTCAGGAGTGTCTTGGTAAGGATCAGAGATCAGGAGGCAACAAGGGCTGGAGGCCAAGAGAACGAGAGGCCAAGAGACAGTGAGCCCTCTCCGCGTCGATCTTCTATAGGCTAGGTGACTTCAAGGTATTCGACACATGTGCAGATACGACTTGGTCTGTTCGACCAATGAGCAATTATTAGGTCATTGCCATAGAAGCAATAAAACAAGCACAGAGACACTGTGCCTTTATTTCTCACCGCACAAGCACTTCTTCCCAGTGCTTCCCAGTACCCAGCCACCGAATTTCTGGCACTGGGCCAGAATGAGTATAGAGGACAGAATGACTGGGCCAGTAAGTGATACCAACTGCTGGGAGCGCCTCCTGAGACTGAAAACTGTTACAAGGACAGAGGGGGGTGGGAGGATGTTTTTGATGTTTGTTTTGAATAATCTGTCTTGTTCCTCTCCCTCTTTTGTCCACCATTCCTCACACCACCACCATTTTCTTTCCCCTATGCCTTTATCCCTTATTCTTCGTTACTTGTTCCTGCTGCACATCTTCCAACTCATCTGTTTTTGTTTACTTTTTGTTTTATCCATCTCTCCATCCTCTCTTCACTACCTCGGTCTCCCTCTGTCTTTCTTTCTCTTTCTTTGCGTTGTCTATCCCTGTGTTCAGAGATGTCGTGTCTGATGGAGGCACTGCAAGACAAAAGGGTTCGCTTGCAGCCAGAGTGTAAGAAACGTCTGCAGGACCGTATCGACATGTGGAGCTATGCAGCCAAGGTATAGAACATAATCAATCATGTCATGTTTTTGAGGTACCTATCCCACATCTTCAAGAGGTTTGTACTGTGCATGTGCATACCAAGTTTCAAGGAGTTAATTGATTGAATAATGTTGGCTCATGTAAATAAATTATAACCATTTTACTTTTCCTACTTTTTAGGTATCCCTGCATATAATTTAATCAGACACGTACATCTGTCCCAAATTTGGTGTCATTTGGACTGGTTGTTATTGAGAGGTTTTTCAGAAGAGTTGGAGCACATGTTAATGGACATTTATAGTTATGTATGAGAAGCCATTGTGTGTGTTGTCATGTGCCTTATGTTCATGTGTCCTCCAGGTGGCCCCAGCAGAGGGTTTCTCTGACCTGGCCATGCAAGTGATGACGTCGCCTTCAAAGAACTACATCCTGTTTATGATCGCAGTGAGTGTGTGCATTCTCTTCCTGGTGGGTCTCCTCTGTGGCCGCATTACTAAGCGTGTCACGCGAGAACTTAAGGACAGGTAGATCGGGAGCGGGGCTTCCATGCTTCCAGGACTGCCTGATTTCCCCCCTCTATGCCACTGACCCGCCTCCTGCCACCTGTAAGACGCCCCCCCCCC
>OMOU01093195.1:0-10493 GCA_900312585.1 Malacocephalus occidentalis
GAACCACCTCAGCTGACTCCTTTCAATGCGAAGAAGCCGTGGCTCTACTCCGAGCTCCCTCCGGATATCTGAGCTCCTCACCTTATCTCTAAGGCTGAGCCCAGCCACCCTCCGGAGGAACCTCATTTCGGCCGCTTGTATCCGCGATCTCGTTCTTTCGGTCACTACCCATAGCACGTGACCATAGGTGAGGGTTGGAACGTAGATGGACCGGTAAATTGAGAACTTCGCCTTCCGGCTCAGCTCCTTCTTCACCGCGACGGACCGGTACAGCGCCTCCATTACTGCAGACGCCGCACCAATCCGTCTGTCCAACTCCCGCTCCATTTTAACCTCACACGTGAACAAGACCCCGAGATACTTGAACTCCTTCCCTTGAGGCAACAACTCTCTCCCAACCCGGAGGGAGCACTCCACCATTTTCCGGTAGAGAACTATGGCCTCAGACTGGGAGGTGCTGACTCTCATCCCGACTGCTTCGCACTTGACTGCAAACGGCCCCAGTGCATGCTGGAGGTCACGGTCTGATGTAGCCAACAGAACTACATCGTCTGCAAAGAGCAGGGATGCAATTCTGAGGTCCCCAAACCGGACACACTCCTCACCTCGGCTACGCCTTGAGATTCTGTCCATGAACATCACAAACAGAATCGGTGACAAGGGGCAACCTTGGCGGAGCCCAACACCCACTGAGAACGTGCTTGATTTTGTGCCGAGTATACGGACACAGCTCTCACTTTGTTTGTACAGGGACCGAATGGCGCGCACTAACGGCCCCGGCACCCCATACTCACGCAGTACCCCCCACAGTATTTCCTGGGGGACACGGTCATAAGCCTTCTCCAAGTCCACAAAGCACATGTAGACTGGATGAGCAAACTCCCATGCCCCTCCCAACAACCCTGCAAGGGTAAAGACCTGGTCCACTGTTTTTTGCTATCATATTAGGCTTATGCACAATTTCAATGTTTAATAAAATGTATTATACTAAATGTATTATACAAATACCACCTCTATCGGGGCGATCTGCTTGTGAACACCTAAGCGCACTGTCTTACCACCGGGTGTGCTGTTGTTGTTGCTGTTGTTAGTTGTTGTCTGCCCTCTAGTGACGGTTCATTGACGTACTGTACGCCTGGTGGTGAAACGGTGCTTCTTAAAAACCCTGCTCTATTGCTGAACAGCATACAGACTCGCCGACTCTGTCTGACTATACTGGGTGCTGCACTTTGACCGTTCAGCAGAACGCCATTTCCCCACCGCCAGGGGCCTGTCCAGACCAACGCAGCGACGAGCGATAGAAACCACGTAGAACAAAACCACCATTGTGTTACTGACATTGATTGACGCTTTCAGATCCTACCAACTGTCAGATTTAGTAGGGGTGGGGTGGGGCACTCGGGCAGCCTGGCCCACCAGATGGTTTGTTTCACAGAACCATCTGGGTTTGCTGTTGGCAACCGTTTGGAAAAAGGGCAGGCACTTGGCAGGTGATTGGATGAACCAATGGGCTACAAACAAACAGCACCCCCCACCCCAATCACCTTCTCCAGCAGCCGCAGCCGCTCCTCGTGCAGCAGGTTGTGGCGGCGCAGCTGGCCCACGGTGGCCTCCAGGCCCAGCAGCTTGACCAGGTGCCGGCGGTGGCGCTGCTGCAGTACCTTGACCTTCCTCTGGAGGTCGCACACCGCCGCCTCCAGCTGCTCCTTGCTCAGCGGGCTGCTGCGGAAGTAGCTGGTCAGGTGGGAAGAGGAGGCGATAAGGGTGGGGGGGAGACTTCATGTGGCCGTCGTGTCACAGCACAAAGTACAGGACAGTGGGGATTGAAAAGATACAAATGTAAGCGGAAAAGAAAAAGTACACATTGCTGCATGAGGCTTTTTTATGATCAATCACAAGTACAAGATGCCTCCTACAGGAGATAAATAACAGTAATCAATAATATCTTAACTTGCAATAATTATACAAATTCAAAATGTCAGTGGGAAAGCTGAGTTGCAAATCAGTCTTTTTCTGCTCCCCTGAACGCTGAGCTGGGGGAAGGAAGCATGCTTCAAAACCCCCAACCTACCAGTGTTCCTCTGTAGCGCTGCAGTCCACGTCCGGCTTCTCCGCCTCGTCAGAGTCCATTCTGGTCTCCGCCGCGGGCTCCAGGGACACGGGGAGGGTCGGCGGTCCGTATTTGGAGACGATGGGGAGGGTGGAGGTGATGGGCTTGTAGCCCAGCGCTGAGGACAACACCGTGTCCGTGGCGGAGGAGCAGAACCGTCCGTTAACGGGGAACACGTTCGGGATCGTCTCAAAGTAAGCGATGACTTGCGTGACCTGGTGACCTCTGTCAGACAGCGAGGCCTCACCCTCGTCCTCCCCGCTGGAGGGGACATGTAGGAGGGCTGGCCGGGGAGGGGAGCCCGCCTCTGTCTGGGCGAGTGTGCAGGAGTCGCTTGTTATTAGTAGCTGGTGGCCATGGGCGAACGCATTGCCCAGTAGTTGCTCTTGCACCTCGTGGCCAGAGGTGTCTGAGATGACGAGGACTTGGGCGTTCCCCTCCAGAACGTCCAGACAGGTCAAGTCCTCCGCCGTGTGGCAGAGGACACCGCGGAGATCGGCCCCGGTGTCAAACGTCTCCACCGGCGAGTCGTTCTGAAAACAGCCGACGGGTTCTTCTTCTGTGTCGTCACGTGACTCGACCAGTAGGGTTGTTTCAGACTGAAAGGGCTGTACGACGTTAATGTTATAAAAGTGCAGTGTATCCATGATGCTACCGTCAGGCTCAGTGTTGTCTAGTTCTGGTAGTTCTGGTACTCTCAGATTCCTGTTGCTTCGCCGATGTTTAACCACCTTCTCACCCGAGTCCACGGCTTCTTTCCGTTTCTAGATGGAGAGAGGAACGTGTCACGTCAACAAACGTTGAGAGAAGAGTGAACTATCAAAAGGCATGCAAGCATCTACTAGATTGAAAATGAGGGGCCACCTGTAAAGGGTACATATTATGTCACGAGGTGTGCCATGTGACTACCGTCTCGTGACATCACAAGTGGGAACATCCAGCTAGATGTATGCTACCTAGATCAGTCTACCAGCCTACCCAGTGGACTTCACCGACAGGCAAACTGACCTAGTCAGCATGCATCAAGGTGGTCATTCCCACTTGTGATGTCACTAGACGGTTATTCGTCTTATAATAGCCACCTCAGATGCCTTGAAGAGCGTGGGAACAGCATTGGGGTCCAGGTAACGGACACCCCAGGACACCTTGAAGCAGGACTCTGTGAAGTGCTGGTGGCAGATGTACTGGTGTCGAGAGGGAGTCCAGCCGGTATTCTCACGACCCATGTTGCGCAACCACTGCTGGAGCCGCGATCGGTCGTGCAGAGGAAATCTTTCATAAAAGAAATTATCTCACACACACACACACACACACACACACACACACACACACACACCTGAAAGACACTGCAAGTACACTTGTATATTTGATCTGGTGTTCTTTGTTTTTTTTAACCGTTTTTAACTGTAAAGTTTGTGACTGGCGTCTGTGAACGGTGCTTTATAAATACACTACCGCTTTATCAGTAAAGTAGGCGCTAATCCCAATTACCCCACACACTTTCAGCAATTCAAATAAAATTCAATGGGCGTAAATATATATATAAAAAAGTAAATTGATACAAAAAAGCCTGATCATTTAGACGGACATCCCATGCCTGAATCACAATGTCCCGGAGAGGTAACAGATGGCCAAAGCACAATAAAGTGAGTGACATTATAAAACGCTGATGAGAGAGAAGACCTACCGCACACAAAAAGAGAAAATAATAAAGATCGGATTTGTACTCACTTATAGTAGGTTGTGTGCTCGCTTCTCGCCGCGGCGTCGTGTCTACAACCGAGAACAGAGCAGTATTTGGGCATCTCCGGCTGCTGCACACGCCGGCCACGCAAGGTGACGCCAAGGTGCGGCGCTGGCGATCAGCTGTCGACGCGCGGCAAACGTGCCGGTGACGTCATAGGGGCGCGACCGAGTGTTTAAAGGGCTCCCGTCGCGTCGCCGTAACGCGTGGAGCGTGCGTGTGTTAGTGAATCAAGCGGAAAACCACACAAATAAAAATTCACCAACTTGTTTCTAAAATCACAGGACGTTTTTTTTTTATTCAATAACTTTCTCCAAACATGTACACGGAATATTTTTTTCATGATACAGTATATATATATACATACACGTTAGTGTATCTTATCTAAAAAGATTGAGGGCCTCTGGGCGTTGTAACTGTGCGTTTCAGGAGAGGGCGTCAGGTGTGTGTACTGAATACATGGGACACGACGCGCCCACTAAGTCATTGTGACATATTGCCGGACAGGAGTGCCTGCGGTGTTTGTTTGACAGACCAAAGCTAGATTAGACAAACCTGATGATGAATGTATGACAGACTATGTCTGTAAACGAATGAATGAATGGGAGAGCATTCGGACCTCCCTGAGTAGGAAGCAGTGCAAAACATAGAATGAGTGACACGTTGGAGCCAGCTAAACATTCAACCAATGGCCAAGACAACAGCTTGCGTCTCTAGGGGGGGGGGAAGTCTCTAAGCACAGCAGCCTACAGTCAGCATCTTCTGAGACCTCAGATCCAATTCAGCCTCTTTATTCTTTTTTTTGTTGCAAAAATAAAAATATGTATTTTTTGTATCAATCAACGTGTCATACCGTTTAAAAAAAAATACTAATTACCATGACAGTGTAGCTCGCACCCAACCCCCTCCTGTTCCCCTAGAAGTCCCAGCTACGATCAGCCACTCCTCCTCGCATCAAGTCGAACAATTGATCGCCTCCATGCCATTTCTTTGGTTAACACGGCAGCTACTTCACGCCATCCGATAACGAGCACACATCTGGTCAGGTTCTGAACACGGACAGATGTGACGCAAATGGGTGGTGTTTAAGTCTCTGCCTCTCAGCTATACAAACGCATGGATGAGCCAACGAGACAACAGAGTTTCAGGGCTTTTTTTATCATTTTTTTAAATTTTACTTCCTTCCTCCCTCAGTTTTTAACTGGTGTGAGAATCGTCGTCCTATTACTGACCGGACTGGTCCAAGTGAGTTATCTCTCTTCTCTCCCGTCTCCCCCCCGCCCCTACCCCCCCTTCACGTCTCACCGTCCTGCGACTAGAGGAGGGGGGTGAGGGTACGTGTGGTGGTGGGTTTAAGCGCCGGAGGAGGAGGGGTGGATGGGGCTGGCTGGCGTACTGCTCCTGGTGGGCTGGGAGGTCGTCATGGTGACAGGTGGTCAGGGCGGAGTCTACATCATCCCCATCTGCATCAGCGAGTTGGCGTATGCCATGGGCTTAACGTTCGGATGAGGCTGCGAGGGAACGGCAGAGACAACAATATTGTTGTGACTGACTGACAGACAGACAGACAGACAGACAGACAGACAGTCGAACCAGTGGGCGAGGCCATAAGTGATGGTATACTGACCACAGCTGTGAACTGGTGAAATTCTGGCTTGAGATCTGATCCCCTGAGGTGGATATAGGCTCCTTTATTTCCCATTTGATCACTGGAAGAGACAAGAAGCATGTATGATGAGAAAATGTATGATGCCGAGGGCGACTTGGCCCAAACAAACACAAAATACACCACAAATACGAGTGGCGGCTTCCAAACGGACAGAGACGTCAAGCTCTCAACTGTTCATGTATAGAGGCAGGCGGTGCACCGAAATACGTCGGTGGCCATGGTAACTGACTGAAGAATGGCTTGGTTTTTTTTCTCTCTCACAATTTTCTGTACCAAAGCAGTTGACAGAAAGCTCTTCAAATGCTCAACCCACTTTGTGCTAACCAGCAGTCTCTCCTCATTCTCACCGTGTGCAAATGGTAAACGGATTGCACTTGTATAGTTCAGTTCAGACAACTTGAACTGAACTGTCGTTTAGGTAATCCGTTTACGGTTTGCACACAGTGAGAGTGAGGAGAGGGTGTGAGGGTGTGTGTGCGTGCGTGTATCCTCACCAGTAGTTGGGTGCAGAGAACACGGTGATGCACTTCCCTGAGTGGGTGACCTCGTAGCCCTCCGGCTTCACCTCGTGGCTGCGGATGATGAAGTCCAGCTTGTTCTGCTCCAGGAAGCGCTCCGTCACATCGGGGCCAAACTGGCAGCTCACCCCCCGCTTGCTGACCGACCGCCCGTTCTGTGGGTGCGCGCATACACACATGGATGCAATATTGCCTTTCATCATTATGTGCAATATGCTTCATGGCATGAGCAATACAACAACCTTTGCCAACTTGTTTTGTTTACTAAATATCTCACCTATATTTTTCCTTTAGGCTTATTCACTGTACATTTATTATTCTATTGTGATTACTGTTGTTGTTGGTGGTATTTTTGAGCAACCTCTGGCACAAGAATTTCCTTCCGGATGAATAGAGTTCTAATCTTATCACAAACCTACATCAACATATTAAAAACCGAGAACAAGCGTTTTTAGACGAAAACATGGCATTAGTGTGGATGCATGTATCAACAAACATGTTTTGCAGAGGGTTTCTGAAGAGGGGCTTTATCCTAAGATGGGGCACTAACCTGAGGTTGGGGGTCCGACCACAACAGGTCACACATGGGCCCTGGGGAAGGACAAAACCAACACAGTGAGAGAGCTGCACTCTATTCTCCCATCTCTTTGAACTCTAAATCCCAGAATGCAACGGTACCTGAATCTGGAGGCTGTCTGTTCCTTTCTACCTTTCTGAGGTCATCTAAAGTTACGCCATCTTCACTGAACAGTCCGCCGTGCATCACCTGGACAGGGATATTACAACATCATAACTAATTAATCATTACCTGGGACAGGTAGAGTATTCCACATG
Source organism: Malacocephalus occidentalis (assembly GCA_900312585.1). Lineage (NCBI taxonomy): Eukaryota > Metazoa > Chordata > Actinopteri > Gadiformes > Macrouridae > Malacocephalus > Malacocephalus occidentalis. The sequence goes on from OMOU01093195.1 coordinate 6,876, forward strand.
GAACAAACCATAAACCACTATACAGGCTATTAGAAAAATGACACATGAATACAGATAATAGCAGAAATTGTGAGGAACACACAGTAACCAGGGTAGAACTATCCACATCTACCGTGCGAAGCAGCAGCAGTAATAGCCAGGACTCACCAGCACTTTGCTGTTGATACACTGGGCGAGGGGCAGCCACTGGAAGACCTCACTGAACAGCTGGAACATCTGAGCCGTGTACTTGGCTTTGACCTCTCCTTCGAACCCATACATCTGGTTCATGTTGTCCGTCTCGTGGTTACCTAACACAGATGCAGTGTATTGGGTCAGAGGCCTTCGAGGTTGTTCTAGAGTCAGGACAGTCAGACTGGTTAACTATAAGCTAAGGTGGTGTTGGTGGTTATGGCAATGTCTTAAGAATTAAGTGGTATAAGATGTAGTTGTATATTAATAAGACTAAAATATTAAAAGGAGGTGGACAACTATAATTTTTTGTTCAATCATTCACATTTTAAGCACAGCAAACCTAGTGCTTAAAACTTGTTCTATTCAAATCTTACTGTACTTCCAGCGATACATATGTTTTTTTCACACTGACAAAGACCAATATTGTAAAGACAAATATTGTAAGTGGCTTTGGAAAAAAGCATCTGCCACAAGCCTGAAATGTAAAGGAGATCCCCGACAGGGGTGCACTCTACTCACAGCACCAGAGCACTCACCTCGCAGCAAGTGGAAGCAGTCTGGGTAGAGCAGCTTGAAGCCAAACAGCGTGAGAATCACCTCCAAGGAGAAGGATCCGCGGTCCACAAAGTCTCCATTGAACAGCTGAGTTCTGCCGTTAAGTCATGCCAACATTTACGTTTCAAGAGGGGCTTTTCAGAGCATCAGGGTACCAAAAAGAGTACAAGCAAAATGCCAGTTGGGCGAGGGAGAGTACGATTTATCAGCATGTCTACCCCAGCAGAGAGTAGGGGTACAGGAGGTCCCCGGGTTACGACGATCCGTCGTTACGACGCAAATCCCATAAGGTACTTAAAATTGCATTCCGACGTATGCGCTTTTCGTCGTTGTTCGTAAGTCCCGCGCGGACTAGTTCACGACGTGCAACATCACTGAGACCCGCATCACCACCACCAACAACGCTGCGTCGTAATACACAGCTTTGTCAGCGCCGGCCATATTGTGTTGTGGTACACATGATAGGTATAAATTCCGAGTTATGTCCAAATCCATGTTACGACACGTCGTAGGAACGGATCTCTGTCGTAACTCGGGGATCTCCTGTATATGATTCAGACCAGAGACAAAAAGGCTCTGCCGTAATTGTCTTTAACGCAGAACAAACAAGTGACTGACCTGGTTACACAGGTCAAACCTTCAGTAGAGTATTGTATACCATCCAAATAAAATACACGATGCCATTACAACAAAATACAAATATTCAATACTTCAGAATGTAACAATAACAAACTTCTATACCATTAGAACACAAGTAGCTATTTTCTTTTAGGAAGGATACATATGGGTTGGTCGGTGACGGGAGGCCGTTCAACTCAAAGATGTTGAGGAGGTCATAGAACTGCCCATGGGTATCGCCACAAATAGTTATCATCTCTGTCTACACAAAGGGAGAGAGCAGAGAATAATTTACAGTAGAATAAGCACGTATGCAACTGGATGGGAAGAATACATTGACTTGTTGATAAGTTTGCACCCTCATCGTCTTACCTCTTTTAATGTGATTTCAACCATACTTGGAAGTTTGGAGAGAAGATCCTTAACTTGGATCAATATCTGAAATGACACATGGGGGTGGTGGTGGGGGGTAGGGAGAATGGTTGATATCACAATTGCAGCAGTACCTTCAATCAAACCAGGGTCGTCACCTGGTGAGTGCAGGCCAATCAAACCAGAGCTCACCTGGTAAGCACACTTTCTGTGTAGCTTTTTCTGCTCCTTGAACCACTCCATCATGTCCTTCATGAAGGTCGACGTCACCTTGCCGTCTTCAAGCTTGGGTCCCGTGTACTCGTCCTCGATCGCTGCAAGAGAAGTTCATCGCGCATCACCCGTTAGCCCGTCAGCTGATGAATTGTTCAATAGAAATGGCGGTGCATTACTGGACGCAATGAACGCAGAGCTTTGCGTTGTGAACCAGACCAACACAGAGAGAGCTCCATATCGCCATAGCACTTCACACTCTTATATCGACAGCCCCTCAGCCTCCTCAGGGGTGGTTTGCATCGGTCATAATAAACTAAATCATAACCACACACAGAACACAAACTTCATAATCCATTGGTTGTTGGTCATTTACATTTACGGCATTTGGCAGAAGCTTTTATCCAAATCGACTTACATTAAGTACATTTGTTGAAAGAGACAGCTAAATATCGCTGTGGTACATAAAGATAAGAATAATTGCAAGGCTAATAGAACGAGCTTGATAATTGCTAGGTTGCCTGCAAAATAGCTGGGATCAGAGCAGAGGAGCCATTCTGAGTGCACTACCAACACCTAAGAACATATAATATACTAAACAATGGCAAGGGCTATTATTCAGTGGCGAGACTGGATCTGTTTATTAACAGCTTATAGGTTCAGAAGTACAAATATAGGCTACTTACTCATGTTTTCTATGTCTAGAGAGTCCACCACAGACTTTTTGGTCTCATCGCTGGCGATGGCTCGTTCGAAGGCCTTCTGCTTCACAATCTTGTTGCACTCCTGGTACTTCATCTTGGCGTCCTTATCGTTGGGTCGAACTCGGACTACCTGGGAGCAGGAGCATGGAAAGACCGTGTTAAAACCTCCTCAAAGTCATCGCAGACTCCGGTGCACTGGGCTGCCTGGTGCTAATCCACATCATAGATTACGGCCAAGCGGGGAAAGGCTTGTTTTAGGGATTTGCATATTAGTACTGTAAATGTGTGTACACCTCACAAATAAATACAAAATTGAACAAGGGATGAAGGAAATATTAGCTTCGCAGAACAGGGCTCGGCAGAAATGGTTGCCATTAGCAACCATTTTGAGAAACTGTCGACCAATTCTTGGCATTGGGTTGCCAATGACCACTGCTTTTTAACAGGGACAGCGACTAGCAAGACATGTGCCCAAAAACAAAGGCGCAAATGGATTCAACTGACAAAGAACCAGATGAACCTGAACGACAAACAGAGCATTCGTGATTTACAGTATTTAATAGTGGTGATAATAATAGTTATGGTTATGTGGTTATATCATATTGAATAGCCTGGCAACCACTAATAAATGTGTTGAACCCTGGATATGGTCATTTGCTTGAGGAGAGACAATGCATCTCATTTTCTGGTTTGTTTACATATGTTCAATATCTGAAGTGACTATTTAGTCATTTGGTACACTTATGTAAATGTAGACATCTTCTAGTGAATTCTGATACAGTTCATTAACAAGCAGGTAGGGGTTAGGGTGTCTTGCAATCCCCACAGCTAAGGTGGAGACCTTGGGGATCGAACCCAGTTCCTGCCCTTTGACTGGGAGTCAAACACCCTAACCATGACACTACCCTGCCCCTCTAAACCTACCCCCCCACAGCCATGACACTACCCTGCCCCTCTAAACCTACCCCCCCACAGCCATGAC